>JAULAV010003992.1:0-20009 GCA_030789695.1 Scilla litardierei | reverse complement strand
TATGATATTTTCTTTGATATTATAGTGGAGCAGTACTTGTACTTTTCCAGCACATGCGCAATGAACCTGCTATTTCTCTGTACTCTCTCCCCCCTCTCTCTCCCCCTCTTCAGGATTCCTGGGAAAATGTTCAAAATTTCGGGCATATTGAGGAGCGGAACGTTACAATAATATAGGAAAAGAATCCATTTCAACGATTAAAGGGTATGTGAAGGGGTGTATATGCTACTGTCACTTGACAAAGAGATTCAATTGAAGCAAAGTGAAAATTGACTTCATGGTCAATAATTAAGATAGGATTCAGATCCACATAATGATGCCATCTTATTGGAGGGGTAAAAGTAAGGAGGCTGCGTGTTGACATGAGAAGGTCATGTCTTATCTATTATACAATTCATGAAGTTTGTCCTACGTGGCAGTTTTGTCCCACGTGGCAGTTTTGTCCCAGTCATATTTTTTGTTGCTGACTGGGACGACACGTCGGGGTTGGGTGGGCTTCTGGCCTTGGATTTGGGATGGGTTTTTGGTGATTTTTTTTGGCGTTTTAGTTCATGTTTTTCCTCTTTTTTTCCCCGACCCTCCTCTCACACACATACCCATGCTTTTTGCACTTTGGCGACCGGTTCTCTCCGCATTTGCGGCCGGACGACGACTGCCTCCGTGTCCTCTGGACACGGATAATGACTAGTTTTATTACATTCATCGGTACTTAAAAGAAGATGGGGCTGACATTGAACAGCTTGTTGCATTTCCATGAAGAATTGTATTGGTTAACCGGGCAACTTATGAGGATAGTAAGAATACTTACATCATTAATGACAATGGGGGAAGGGAAATAAAACCAGGATGATCCAACCAAAGCTTATGGTGGTGAATTCATCTTCAGCCTATAATATAATCATTAAGAGGACTTCTCTGGTGGCGTTGAAGGTCACATACTAATTTGATACAATAATGACATGACAACCGCTTGTTGCTGGGAAACTCACTAATATAACCTCAATAATATAACATGGATTCCAACCAATTTTAACATAATTACGTTTATGTTGTAAACCATGGCGGCTACGGAACCCCGTAGCCCTGTATTTATAGTAATAGGGTTACATAATGGGTGGATACCCACTAACGGATTGGGCCTCCAAAGCCCGTTTATAACACTTCCCCTTATCCATCCATTGTTGTAAGCCGTGATGAATGCTTCAGGGTTCATAGAGCTTATCTGATCATGGGGTCTATGGATACTTCTGGATCCCAAGTTTAAGAGTACTTGCCTCGTTAAAACCTTTGCCAAGGAAAACCCAGTGGGAAAAACCAATGGCTAGGGGAAAAGAGTACAAGTCTCTGTAACTTCCCCTGATCGATGGATATCACTAGAGGTGGATACTTCTGGATCCTAAGTTAGGGATAACTGCCTCGTTAAAACCTTTAGCTATGGAAAACCCAGTGGGAAAAACCAATAGCCAAGGAAAAAGAGTACAGTTTCCGTAACTTCCCCTGATTAGTGGGAGTATTTAGGGGGTGGATACTTCTGGATCCAGAATCAATGAGGTTGCCTCGTTAAAACCTTTAGCTATGGAAAACCCAGTGGGAAAAACCAATAGCCAAGGGAAAAGAGTACAACACTAGATTTGACTCCCCCTGATCTGTACAAGCTGCAGGCTTGCAGATCTCCTAGGCAACTATACATCAATCTCTTACAGTGTTCCGATACAAAGTACAAGGCATCGCTCACCTATACAAGACATCGCTCATCTATACAAGTATCGCTCATCTATGGCAGTTACTGAATCTGAGGGATCTCTTCTGAGGAGGAGTGGTCTGCAGACTCGGTAGGTAGCATCACGTCTTTGACCAATTTTCACTGTGTCTGCGAGGTACTGCATGACCTGACTGTGCGTACTTATGATTTGCTTCTTGGATTGATGAGCCTCTCGGGATGGTGGGATTGATGTTGCCTTGGAAGTATGCTTTGCTGGTCTCCAGGAGTTGGTCGCTTCTTTGTTGCAGTCATCGCGATGATCTGTAACATGTATCTACAAACACATTTAACATGTTGTATGATCCTTGACCCTTGGAGATAGCGCAGAAGCTGCATATCTCTGGTCCAGTGGTGCGCTGCACGCGCTGCACTGTATCTGGTTAAAGTGTTTACTGCCAGATAAAGAAGTGTACAAAAGACATTTGAGTAAGGCACTTCAGGACCTAGGATATCCTTCCCCTCTTCCAGCGAACGGAAGGGGTCTTAATGTGCATCCATACAACCAGTAGGTGTATTGGTGGATTGCAATTTTCCATGTTTCTTCATCGACTGGATGATAATTTCATCTTCTGGATGGTAATTCATCTGCTGGATGATTATTCATCTTCGGGATGATGGTTTCATCTTCGGGATGATTATTCATCTTCGGGATGATGGTTTCATCTTCAGGATGATAATTCATCTTCAGGATGATTATTCATAAGGGTATGTTGTCACATCATCCATAGCAACATAGCCTAAAATTATCTTTGCTAATCGTATGGGTTTCGCAATCATGACCAGGGAGCCTGATGCATCAGTTTGATTAATTTTGTAAGTGAGTTAAACTCATCTTACATGGTTACTTCCTGGTTTCTGCGAAATAAACCTCTAAGGCTATAGCGTTTTGCTTATAACATACGATTTTATTTATTTATACAATACTCGGTAGCCCACATGTTTGATATCTTTTGATATCAGGACTTCAGGTCCAAACACTTTACATTTCATAAGTGAGTCCAGCTCAACTTATTATTGCCTCGTTTCACATAATTTGGCCAAATTTCTGCGTTTGCTTCAGGAAACGGAGATTGTGAACGATATCAATGGCAAAATGAAATGTGAGTAATTGTCGACAATTGTGTTTTATCCAAATACCTCTCCGTGTACGTACATTATTCAATTTATTCCAGATTTATCTCTTCTGGAGGTTCTGGAAAGGGAGAGGATATGGAGATGAGCTCACTTTCCTGTGGTGGTATTGTTTTAGGGTCTCGTGGTATGTCCTCTCATCCATTGAGGATATCCACTTCTGCTACTGGTAGATTGCATCCATTATAGTTGGTATGTCAATCCTAGCTGGATTTTTAGTAGCAGGGATGTGTGAATTTGACAATATTTATATTGTCAGTAGCTATGTCTGATAACTGTTTAACAGTTTCATAAGTGTGGATCTTCAGGATCTCATCACTATTCATGATAATCAGATCATAGGTATTAATGTTTTAAATGGTCCATAGTGGTGATATGGAAATGTATACTCATCATGACTCCATCGATAAGATGTGCACTAAACGCTTCCCCCGTTAGGGGTTCTCGGAAACTGTTTATATGAGGTGATCAGGTTCATATAAATAGTTTCTAAGGAGGCGTTCTGATGGTTTGCATGCTCCCACGTGGTCACCTTACAACTGGATTTCTAGTGGATAAGTAATCCGTTTAAATCATTTTAATGATTTACATATAACCCATTTCTGGGTGTGAACACAAGGCTTCAGGGTGTTCAATTTTCGTCCAGTTGTTAAATTGATTTCCCAGTGTTATCCCAAAAATCCGCAATAAGCTCGACTTCAATGAAGTTGAGCATAGAACTAGGGATATGAACCCGTCAAGGCTCCATCTATACGATGTGCTCTAATGCCTCCCCCGTTTGGGGATCTCGGAACATATTCATCTAGGAGGGTTAGTCCCGATGAATAAGTTCCACTGCGGCATTTTTGAGGGTGGTATGAGGGTAAGTAAAAGCCCAACCAATATCCTAGTAATGTAATATGTCCGTTGTGATTAATAATAATCTGGACTGCGGTTGGATAACAAGGTTTTGATTATGACCATTTTAAAGAGGATATATAGATGAGTACTCTAAGGTACATCATCAGCCATATGAAGGGAGTGTGTGAGTCCACTTTTATCCCTCAAATACTCTCAAGAGGCCTAAAGGTCTCATTTTACTAATGATAGTATATCATTTTAAATTTGTTTGAGGAAGTGAGGAGAGTCAATGTCCATGTGAATGGAGATGATCTCGTAATCATTTTTTCCTTTTGAATGGGATAATGAGAGTTTCACCCTTTTTTGAAGAATCTTCGGGTTCGTCTGGTTAATGATGTCTTGCATCATCAATCCAGGGCGACATCGATCCAAAGTTGGTCGATTCTGGACACTTCTGGTGTTCCAAATTAATTCGTCTGTTCGAATTTATGTGGAACTTTTGAACGTCCATTAAAATGCTCAAGTTAATTTTGTCCGGTAATAGGTGAACTCTGTTCAAACTGTGAAAGATTACATCTTCACAATGACTATTATGCGGATCATAGTTGGATAAAGCTTCAGGCTTTATTGGTTTCTTGAGTCATTAGGGATTTCATTTTGACGAATATCCTTTGAAACTTTATAAGTTTCAGAGAGTTCATGGCATCCTCATTTTAGGAGTATTCAGGATGACAAATCATTTACAGTAAAATATAATGCGTGAAAGGCACATATATACTGCAAGAGAATACTACTAATAATTATTTTAGAGCAACAAGTTTCATAGTATGATGTGGGTTCTATAAAATATAAGTCCACAATTCTGCTCATTTTAGACTCATATTATGACAACAGATCAAATTTATTTTCAAAATTTATTTGTCCTCGGGAAGTAGCGAATTATACATACAGTCAATTTGACTTTCGTCGTTTAGACTAGATATGTATATATTTTTATATGGCATACGTTAATGCCCATTAATTTTGCAAAAAGCATTATGGGTCTTGTCAGAACTTCTGGTCTGATATTGGGTTGTCATTGCATACTCCATATCGAGGTACATCATATCTTCCCTTTCTCATTTTTATTCAAGACTTCCCCTGTTTTCAGTCGTCCTTATTGTCGTTTATAAGGAAGAATGATTATTGGTTTTACAAGGGAAATGAGTTAGTTTCTATTTTTCCACTTTTCTAGTTAATGAGAGACTTTTAAAAGTCTATTTGAACACTCAAGTATGGTCTTCAGGCCATTTTTATTGAGTTATTCAAGTATTGTGTGGATATAGAATCATACTCTAGGGGGGAACAATTACGTGGGTACGAATTTTATAATTTCTCACTTATCCATTAAGCCACAACTTCGGGCGTACGCTTAAAAAATAAGGTTAGATTCAAGAATCATACCTTGTAAGGTGAGATTACTCAAAAGAGTTTGGCGGTGTTATGACAACTGCTTGTGTCAATATTGGTTTATACAAACTGTAGATCTGAGAGATCTATTTACCGCGAAATACGTATTTCTAAAAGAAAACGCATAAATGTTTTTCGTATAATCCATCGTACTTGTTAATTTTTATTAGTGTAAAAAGGGGGTTGACTTTTGATTTGATTTTGAACTTCAGGTTCGTTTTGGTTTTGAACTCCAGGTTCATTTTGTCAACTAGGATATGATGTTAAACTTTTTTGAAATCATTATTGGTTTGTTGTCATAAAATATCGTCATGTCATGAGCACATCATACATATAATATAAATCTAGTAAGCTTAAAAATTGTGCTCAATTAACCAAAATTGGAATAAGTATGATGTATACACATGCTATTTATATGCTGCAGGCATTTAAAAAATCTCATTGCAGACATACAGTTTTGCTATAGGCATTAAACTATGTCATTAGTGATTTTAGCATGCTAAAAAAATGTATATCACAGAATCATTAAATATGCGGCAGGCATATAAATTTCTACACATCATTTAATCATCACAGAAATTTTATAATGGAAATGAAAATTTTTCGTTTAATAATTATTGGACCACTGGGCAACATCATACACCGTTAGGTTAGTTAACTAACGGCAGAGCGGTCGCAGGATCTTCCTAATTATTAAACGTGTAATAATCAGATAATCCGAATGCGATGAATAAAAATTGTGTAATTTAACAGATTTTGATGAAAAAGAAATCGTAATTTAAATCTGAAAAATAATTTTGAAATTAGAAAAGTTTTTGGGGGTCAAACCCTAGTTAGGGTTTTTGGTCTGATTTGCCGTGCAATCCCGTGCACCCAAAATTAGGGTTTCGTGCGTGTGAGTGGCCGCGTTCGGCGGCTAAGTTTTCGGACACGCGCGCACCGGGGAGGTGCCGCTGCAGGCGGCGGGGCCCGTTCGCCGCTGCTGGAGACGGCGGGAGGGCCCGCCGCTGCAGGCGGCGGCGGATAGCGCGCCCCCCGCTCGGAGCGGCGGGGGGGGGGGGGGGGGGGGGGGGGGCGCCGCTTCTGGCGGCGGTTCCGCCCGCCGCTCGAGCGGCGGGGGCCGCCGCTTCGGGCGGCGGTTCCGCCCGCCGCTCAGAGCGGCGGGGGGGGGGCCGCCGCTTCGGGCGGCGGTTCCGCCCGCCGCTCCGAGCGGCGGGGGGCCGCCGCTTCTGGCGGCGGTTCCGCCCGCAGCTCCGAGCGGCGGGGGGCCGCCGCTTCTGGCGGCGGTTCCGCCCGCCGCTTTGAGCGGCGGGGGGCGCCGCTTCGGGCGGCGGCGACGGCGTGAATCGGGGGGGGGGGGGGTTCGCGTGGCGGCTTCCGGCCGCGTAACGAAGGAGAATCCCCGTAGGGTTTTTGGGGAAAAAGATGATAAAAATCCAATTTTTACGGGAAAAAATCTATTTTTGATCTTCAAAACGGCGTTTTTATCGTAAAAAGGTGATTTTTAACAATAAAAACGGCGATTTCGCATTAAACAATTGATTTAGCTAGCAGATCTAGATAGAAAAATTAGATCTATACTAATCAAAAATAGATCTAAGCATGTAGATCTAATCGTATGCGCATAAAAATTTAGATCTAGGGAATTAAAATTACCTCTAGATCCTACCCGCCGGATCTAGCGACGTTCGGTGAAGGAAGCCCGTTCGCGTCGCGTTCGTCCGTCGGCAGGGGTTCGGCTTAGCTTCAAGCGTGCTGATAACGTGTTGCAAACCATGGCGGCTACGGAACCCCGTAGCCCTGTATTTATAGTAATAGGGTTACATAATGGGTGGATACCCACTAACGGGTTGGGCCTCCAAAGCCCGTTTATAACAGTTTATCTATTATATATTTGACAACTTTTTTCGAATTTTAGGGCTGAGTAGGACAAGATAAAGAGTGGTTGAGATTTGATCTTGGAAAATCAATGGTTGAGATTGGATTTTGTGAAAATTTTAGTGGGAAAACTTAAATTTTAGGGAGAAAAGTGTCTTGAGAACCAAAACTTTGAAATTAAAAGGTTCTTGGGAAATATTGTGGAGATTAAATTTTTGGGGAAAAAGTGTATTGGAAAGCTAAACTTTGAAATTAAAAGTGTCTTGGTAAAGATTGTGGAGAATCATAAATTAAACAAATTTAAAAAATTAACATAAAAAATTACGTTAATACCCTCACCAAAAAATACCCCGAGTTTTGTTGTTCAGTGTCGAAGGCGCCCACTCAATTTTTTTATGCTAATTTGTTGTTCTACGCCGATGGCGCCCTCGCCGAATTTGTTGTTCGCGCAGAAGGCGCCCGCGTTGAATTTATTGTTCCGAGCTGAATTTTTTGTTCTACGCCGAATTTTTTGTTCCACGTCGAAGGCGCCCGCGCCGAATTTGGTGTTCCATGCCGAAGGCGCCCGCGCCGTATTTGTTGTTCCACGTCGAAAATGTCCACGCCGAAGGTGTCACTAAATATTTTTGCGCTAATTTGTTGTTCTTTTAAATTCTGGCTGTGGAAATAATTTTTTTGGGAACAAAGATTTTGCAAGGGAATCTTAAATGAACCGTGTCCACAGTTACGGGTTATGACTAGTAAATATATACACACAAATTCTAATACACCTGAATGCCATGGTACAAACTCCAAGAGATGAGTCTGGTATAACTATACATTAATTATACAATAGCCATATGTATATAGAACTAGTCATAACCCGTGCCCGCGGGCACGGTTCATTTAAGATTTTTCCCTTATGAAATCTTTGTTCCCCGAATTTTTTTTTCAAAGCCAAAATTTAAAAGAAAAACAAATTAGTTTACAATATTTAGCGGCACAGGCGCCTTCGGCGTGGGTGCCTTCGGTGCGGAACAACAAATTCAGCGCATGCGCCTTCGACACAGAACACCAAATTCGACGTGGGTGTCTTCGGCGCAGAACAACAAATTCGATGTAAAACAACAATTTCGACGCAGGTGCCTTAGACGCGGAACAACAAATCAGCGTTAAAAAATGGTGCGGGCGCCTTCGGCGCGGAACAACAAATTCAGCGCATGCGCCTTCGACACATAACACCAAATTCGACGTCGGTGCCTTCGGTGCAGAATAACAAATTCAACGTAAAACAACAATTTCGACGCGGGTGCCTTACGCGCGGAACAACAAATCAGCGTTAAAAAATTTAGCGGATGTCTTCGGCACGGGCTTCATATACATATAACCTGTGCCATTGGGATACTGTTCATTTAAAACAACAATTTCGACGCAGGTGCCTTAGACGCGGAACAACAAATCAGCGTTACAAAATGGCACGGGCGTCGTCGGCGCGGAACAACAAATTCAGCGCATGCGCCTTCGACACATAACACCAAATTCGACGTGGGTGCCTTCGACGCAGAACAACAAATTCGACGTAAAACAACAATTTCGGCGCGGGTGCCTTATGCGCGGAACAACAAATCAGCGTTAAAAAATTTAGCGGACGCCTTCGGCGCGGGCTTCATATACATATAACCTGTGCCCTTGGGACACTGTTCATTTAAAAATCTTGGACCCACTAATTTTAAACAAACATCAATAATTATTAGTTTCACCTGAAATATCAGCAGATTGGATCGAAATTTTACAGGGTTTTGCAACGAGGATCAATGAGTTGGTAGCATCTCCCGCGTTCATTCTCCCACAGCTCGCGTTCATTCCCAAGATAAGATTGTGTGTGCACAACATTTTTTTTCATAACTAATATTAAAAGGCTATTCCTAATTTCAATTTTTTTGTGTATTCCCAATAAATTTCTCTTCAACCTAAAATTTTCCCTTCAAAACTTGATGTGACATTGCCACATAGGACAAATTCAAAATCTGCCCTCAATTGTAATATAGATTTTCTATGGTAAAGCAGGAACTAATATAAATTTGCTTTCGGTTCTTCTGACGTGTTTGTTGCTTCTTGTCATCTTGTTGATGGAAACCGTGCTTAGACGGGGTGTGACACGCTAAGAGCCCACTTTTCTCTTACTACTTTATATCCCTTCTGTTTTCGATTAGTCATCCCCATTTGGTAGTGGGGGAAGTTTCTGACGCCGACAACTAAATGATGATTAATAAACCCAACTGTAGGCCATGTGTTTAAAACATGGCGACTAAACTTAATCAAAGCGGGAAAAAAACGTACATTTATTGGTGGTTGAAGGTGAGAGGTCTATTAAGTGGGATTAGATGTCCTAACTTCTCAACTAGTGATGCTTTAATCTGTGGGCTCTGGGTCTGGGAACGAGCCCATCAGGCCGCTGTGTATTCGCACTCACAGTAAAAAGAACAGAAAAACAACGAAGGACATACACACACTTAAAGCTATGGATTTACCTATTAACTTTGAGTTAAGATTATATCTTCGCTAGGTTGATTCATCGTGGGACCCTCCATCCTTTTCCAAACTTTGTCTAAAATATATCATGGCCATCACTAATAACATCGCCCTATTCAACCCCAACTTAAATAATATCCAATGAAGTTAACAACAAACCAAAAAGGTTAACAGCAGATTTAAAAAAAAAGTGGAAAAAGCGCATGGAAATCCCTCATTAACACATTCAAAAAGTTTAATCTATTAACATAGTCAAAAAGCTTACTAGTTGCTATCATTTTTAACGATCACACCTGTTCATTTTCATCTTTATATTTTAAAAACCTAAAATACTAAATATCTAATGAATCTAGTGATTTTCGTCGCAAATTTAATAGCAACTAAAAGAAAGAACTGATATGAAGTAGAGATGAAAAGCTCAAGGGCAGAATTCGAACCTAGTAATTGGTGCTTTGAAAAGATGAAGAATTCAAAGAGTTGACTGGGACAAAGGACTGGCGATGGCGATGCCACATTAACATGGGCAATGTGGGACATTCTTTGAAGTGGGTGTTGGAATGTGTTTTGGGTGGGTTGGTGTGGAACCAAAACGATGGCACATGCTTTTTGCCTTAATCGCATTCATGACATCCCTTTTTCATGTGCACACACAAACTCATCTCTTTATATAATTGCCATTTGCCTTTTTCCATTAAGCCCCACACAAGTGTTTTGCACTTTGGACCACTGCTTTTCACTTTTACACCTCCCCCGACGATACCGCCAGACACACCCACTCTTTTTGCTCTTTTTTTCGGTTCCAAGCATTCATCGCATCCTCTATATGGGTTTTTTTTCTTCGGCATGCACTCTATGCATGGGTTATTTCTAGTTTTATACAATGGAGCTCATTAATTATGCTAACTAGCGCCTTAATGGCACTTGTTAGCAAGACCATAGGACCACATGTTATGTAAGGTATTTGTAACTAAATAATCTCAGTTTTTAATATAAATACTGAGACCCCTGACAGTAACACCGAGACACTTTGAATTTTGGGAATTCACGATTCTAGATGTTAACATAAAAATTCAAGATGTTTAATTATAACTACTTTATAGAACAGAAGATCTGAATGCAATTTATCCTAATATTTCTATTAAATAACAAATAAAAGTAAGATAAAGCTCTGTATTGTCAAGGTGAAACATTCTCGGAACTTGTAAAATGAAATGTTCATCAATATTCAGCAGAAGCATTTCCAAAGCTTCAAATTTGGCTAGCTATAAAGGAGACAATCATAATGCTGCCCACATGACTCACTATAAGATGGGGGCAAATACCACATTTTCTAGTGTGTTTAAGTTCCCATGTAGATTCTCAGAATATTTCAAATCTCTGAGGTTTCAAGCAATAAAAATTCGGGGACTGTGATCCAAGGCTTTATGTTAAATGTTTGGCAGGCCAAATTTCCCAAAGCCAGAGTTTACAACTCATTTCTCAAAAGCATTCTAGACAATGAAACTGCAAAATTTCCTAAAAACCAAATCAATTGACAGCACCTTTCGTTATCAGCAGCTATGGCTAATTCTATGCACCGACTTCACACACAACTTGCGTGCCGACTTTTTGTTGAGAACATACTCACTCAGATTAAGAGCCTAAACTAGTTCCAAGTCATTCGAAGCCCAGATCAAAAGTAGGAAACTCGTCCTCATTCAAGCAATTTTTTGTGATGCTCTGGAGCTCGGAATCCTCTCTTCTTGCATCTGTAATCTCACTAACAGCCGCTGCTGTATCTGACGGACAATCGACTTCATGCCTTTCATCTGCATGGATGCTATTCTGCACAATGCTGCACCAAGAAACACATCATCGTGAAACAAATTGATAGGTTTATGAAAATTTATGCAATGTTCACAAAAATTACTTACTAAAAGTGTTATTATTGTTAGGGTTGAATTGTTGAATTTCTGTTGATATTTGTTGGCATTAGTGGCACTATATCTGGAGAGCTCAGTTTGTGGAATCTGGATTGTTTTTGAGCAGTTTGAGCAAAATGTTGAACATTATGTTGAACGACATTATGTTCAACATTCAGATCTGGAATAATTGTTCGTATTTAGAAACGCTGCTTTGGTCTACAAATGTGTCATGGTGATCTCAGATCTGATTTGTAGCCTAGAATATCGGAGGTTCCTGATTTGTTTGATTCCAGATATTGGTGAGATTTTTATACTCCTTCTTACCCGAATTAGTTCCTTAATTGATGGAGGTTTGTTGAGAATTTTGAGAATCTGGTTTGTTCCTAAATTGATGGAAGGAAATATTTGCTGAGATTTATTGGTTTTATTTACCAGAAATAGTTCCTTATTCTTTGGGCAAAATATCCGCATGAGATTTGTTTTAATCTTTTTACCCGAAATAGATTTGGTGGTTCCTTGAATATGTGATTCCTTACCCGAGGTGATCCTACAAATATTGGCGGATATTCTGCATTAAAAAGGAAGTTATTTACCTGGATATAGTGGTTTCAAAATCTGGTTGGTTTCATAACTGAATGGTATGTGCGATTGACGATTTGTGCGGTTGAAGATTTTTTAAATGAATGGTTTCAGATCTTACAGTATTGTTTAGATCTTCTCCAGATTCGCTGTTGGATACAGGTATGCATAAGATTTGCTGACGAATGTGAATGAAAGGATCAATCCACAACCGAGGTATAAAAGATCCACTAACAAATGAATGTTTATGAAATGTACAAAATGTCATATGAAATGTTGAACGTGCTGTTCTATCTTCTGAGATCTGTTCCCGTGGATTTCTTTGTTGCTGTTTGATTTTAACGGTTGATTGAGGATAAGGCTCGTTGTTAATTTGAAGATAGGAGCTATCGTGTTAAATGGTTTCAGATCCTCTCCTTCAGTTTGGATCGGGTGGTTTTCTCAGTTATATTTGCTGAAGCGGTTTGTAGGTTGGTAAAAGATATTGTTCCGTTTCAGTTTAGTTTCGACTGTTGAAGATCTTTTCTTATCTGATCTATCTCGCCTTGCTGCTCTTGGGTTGTTCGGAAAATCCTCAGTGATTTTACCAGAAGAATGGTTGGCTAACCACATAACAACTTTGTAGAGCGATGTTAAAAAGTCGGAAGTCGGTTTGAATTGAAAATCGCTTTTGTGGGGGACGGCTTTGGAAAAAGACGATTGAAGAACTCCGGGAGGAGGCCGACGGCTACGCACGTAGGATCAAGGGAGTTGATCTAGTCGGTTGTGCAAGTGGATCTTGCTGGCAAGGGGAGCTTGCCGAGAATACTCCATGGGTTGGTAGAGACCACCCATCACAGTTTGTATTGAGGGGGAGGTTGTTCCTCCTAATAGAATCGCAATAATTAGTGATTGTACTCATTGATTATTTTAGTGGAGTATTCTGATTTTCTGGGCGGGGCCCCGCAGATGTAGGTGTGCGCACCGAACTGCGTTACCAAGTTTCTTGTGTCACCTTGGTGTTTATGTTTTATCTTTGTGTTTTATTTGTCGTGCTTAAGTACTGAACTATCAATTGGTATCAGAGCAGGTCACCTGTGTATCTTTGTTTTCAAAGAAGGTGTGATCTTGGATTTCAGTACTTGAATCATGGCTACACGAGAAGGTGCCTCCGTTGTTCATCCTCCATTGCTCATTGGTACAAATTACACTTACTGGAAGTCTCGGATGCGTGTATTCATTAAGTCCATTGATGAGAAGGCCTGGATCGCTGTCAGTGAAGGATGGACACCACCAACCGAAATTGATGAAGATGGCAAAGAACACCTCAAGTCGGCAAGAGACTGGAGTCGGATTGAAGAACATGTGGCCTTGTGCAATTCTAAAGCAATTAATGCTATTTTTTCCGCTGTCGACGAAGAGCAATTCAAATTAATGTCTACGTGTGAGACTGTGAGTATGCAAAGGAAGCGTGGGATATACTGCAGAGTATTCATGAAGGAACCAGTACGGTAAGAGCATCTAAACTTCAAATGCTCGCATCTCAATTTGAAAATCTCAGGATGAATGATGATGAGACTGTGGCTGAGTTCAATAGGAGACTGCGTGATATATCTAATCAGGCATTTCAATTGGGGAAGAAGTACTCTCAAAAGAAGTTGGTTGAAAAAACTTTGAGATCCCTACCCGATAAGTTCTCTGCGAAGATTGCGGCCATTGAAGAAGTGAGGAACACATTCACCATAAGATTGGATGAACTCATGGGATCTCTTCAGACCTATGAAATGAATCTGAAGCCAAACCACAGGGATAAAGGGGTGGCTCTAAAGGTTGAAGTCAGTAAAACATCTAAGCCTGAAAATGACTCGGATATTGATGATGACATTGATCTGCTGACTAAGAATTTCAACAGAATGATTAGGAAGATGAGCGACAAGGGACAGAATTACAGATCTGCCAAAAAGGAATCAAGATCGTATCTTCCTACTGCTGGAAAGGCAATCAGTCATCCCGCACAGAGGTATGAGCCAAAGAGTAAGGGTAAAGGAATACAATGCAGGGAGTGCGAAGGTTTCGGTCATATACAGGCCGAATATGTTAATACCCTCAAGAAGAAAAGGGGAAATCATTAGCTAGTACCTGGAGTGATGAAGATTCAGAAGGAAGTTCTGGAAATGAAGACAACACCAGCAACTATGTGGCTTTTCCGGCTATTCTTGAAGATCAATCTGATGGGTACACCCCTAGCTGTGTTGGACTTAATGTTGCAACAGCTAGTACAACATTAGAGAACAAAACTGCAAATGTCAGAAAGAATGTTACAACATCTTGTACAACATCATGTACAACATCTACAACCGAATCAGATTCTGAAGCTGACATCGATGAGGAAGTTAGTGACAATGATATCCGTACAGCATACCAGATGATGTTTGAGAAATGGATGCAAATCTGCAATATCAACAAAGTCCTGAAGGAGGAGAATAATAGACTGAAGAAAGAGAAGGAGGTCAAAACCGAATGTCTGAAAGCTGAGGGAAACTGTAGAGAATTGGAAAGAAACTTCAGAAATGTTCTTCTCAGGGCAGAGAAAGCTGAATGCACTTTGGAGAAGTGGAATTCTGGAAAAGCAAAGCTAGATGATATCTTAAACATGGGTAAGATTTCAGGAGATCGCACTGGAGTGGGATACAATAGAGGAGCTTTTGATGATGTGTCTGCTGAAAGAAAAAGTCAAGTTAGCAAAGAAATTGAAAGAATGGGTCAGCACAAGGGCCATGATCAGAAGAAGCAGATTAGAGGTATTAAAGGTGCTCGTTCTGTATGCAGTTACTGCAAGTTCATAGGCCATACTGAGAGAAACTGCTACAGTCACATGCGACATTGGTCAGAAGGAAGAAATGTTAGACATCCTGATATGAAGATGAAGAAGCAATGGGTCAAGAAGTCTGAATTATACAGCAAGAACATTGCAGCTTCAGAGAAAACACTTCATGTTGTGACTAATGTTGTAACGTTAGATACAACACAGAACAATGTTGCTCCAGATGTTATGACACCAGACTCGAAATCTTCCCTCGACAATCACTGTGAGCAACCTACGCCAAAGTCTCATGAATCTTCCTCCAGAATTATCAGAGTGCTATCTCGTCGCTTTGCTCACTGCTCTTCCTCCACCGGTGCCATTGGATCTTCGCCTGTACCCTCTCCTGCTCAGCAATCCACCTCTATTTCATCTTCTGCGGCCTCATCATCTAGACCGGTTGACTTCCCTAAAGTTCGTTCACTTCTTAGCCGGTTCCATCGCATCCACGTCTCCAAATTTTGACATGCAGACCACCGAAGACCCTCTGTCAACACCGCCGATGTTTTGAATTCTCCAACTCTTTTCGGCCCCTCAGATCTCGACTTTTACCCTGGACATCATTTCATTCGTCACCCTACTGTCAGATGTGAGGTATTGTGTTCTTTCTCTTGTTCTGCTGTGCTTGAGATTTTATTTGCTATTAAGAGAGACAGAGGAGCCTCTGGATGTGCCTCGGTTGTGTTTTTCTTCTGAATTTTTCTTTTGGAGTTGTGAGACTAGCTGAAAGGGGAAGAATGTGGCTGTATTTCTTTGAGATAATCACTGCTCGGGTTGCTCTAGTAAGGGGGAGAATGTGTTTTGGATTATTGTGGCTCAAAGGGGGAGAATGTGTGCTTGCTTGGTTGACGCTTGCTTTGGTTTGTGCCACATAATGCCAAAGGGGGAGATTGTTAGGGTTGAATTGTTGAATTTCTGTTGATATTTGTTGGCATTAGTGGCACTATATCTGGAGAGCTCGGTTTGTGGAATCTGGATTGTTTTTGAGCAGTTTGAGCAAAATGTTGAACATTATGTTGAACGACATTATGTTCAACATTCAGATCTGGAATAATTGTTCGTATTTAGAAACGCTGCTTTGGTCTACAAATGTGTCATGGTGATCTCAGATCTGATTTGTAGCCTAGAATATCGGAGGTTCCTGATTTGTTTGATTCCAGATATTGGTGAGATTTTTATACTCCTTACCCGAATTAGTTCCTTAATTGATGGAGGTTTGTTGAGAATTTTGAGAATCTGGTTTGTTCCTAAATTGATGGAAGGAAATATTTGCTGAGATTTATTGGTTTTATTTACCAGAAATAGTTCCTTATTCTTTGGGCAAAATATCCGCATGAGATTTGTTTTAATCTTTTTACCCGAAATAGATTCGGTGGTTCCTTGAATATGTGATTCCTTACCCGAGGTGATCCTACAAATATTGGCGGATATTCTGCATTAAAAAGGAAGTTATTTACCTGGATATAGTGGTTTCAAAATCTGGTTGGTTTCATAACTGAATGGTATGTGCGATTGACGATTTGTGCGGTTGAAGATTTTTTAAATGAATGGTTTCAGATCTTACAGTAATGTTTAGATCTTCTCCAGATTCGTTGTTGGATGCAGGTATGCATAAGATTTGCTGACGAAGGTGAATTAAAGGATCAATCCACAACCGAGGTATAAAAGATCCACTAACAAATGAATGTTTATGAAATGTTGTACAAAATGTCATATGAAATGTTGAACGTGCTGTTCTATCTTCTGAGATCTGTTCCCGTGGATTTCTTTGTTGCTGTTTGATTTTAATGGTCGATTGAGGATAAGGCTCGTTGTTAATTTGAAGATAGGAGCTATCGTGTTAAATGGTTTCAGATCCTCTCTTTCAGTTTGGATCGGGTGGTTTTCTCAGTTATATTTGCTGAAGCGGTTTGTAGGTTGGTAAAAGATATTGTTCCGTTTCAGTTTAGTTTCGACTGCTGAAGATCTTTTCTTATCTGATCTATCTCGCCTTGCTGCTCTTGGGTTGTTCGGAAAATCCTCAGTGATTTTACCAGAAGAATGGTTGGCTAACCACATAACAACTTTGTAGAGCGATGTTAAAAAGTCGGAAGTCGGTTTGAATTGAAAATCGCTTTTGTGGGGGACGGCTTTGGAAAAGACGATTGAAGAACTCCGGGAGGAGGCCGACGGCTACACACGTAGGATCAAGGGAGTTGATCTAGTCGGTTGTGCAAGGGGATCTTGCTGGCAAGGGGAGCTTGCCGAGAATACTCCATGGGTTGGTAGAGACCACCCATCACGGTTTGTATTGAGGGGGAGGTTGTTCCTCCTAATAGAATCGCAATAATTAGTGATTGTACTCATTGATTATTTTAGTGGAGTATTCTGATTTTCTGGGCGGGGCCCCGCAGATGTAGGTGTGCGCACCGAACTGCGTTACCAAGTTTCGTGTGTCACCTTGGTGTTTATGTTTTATCTTTGTGTTTTATTTGTCGTGCTTAAGTACTGAACTATCAATTATGAAGTAATAAACCATTAAGATGTACTCAACTACAGTTCAAGGCTTCAGAACGATTTGCATGAAAGCTTATCTAAGTAGTTTTTCAAATAACTGGAAGCAGTAAGACATCATGCAAAATACTGACAAGTATACCGAAATAACAACACGGAAAATTGGTATGCATGTCATCAGGCAATTGAAACTCACATATACGACATCTAAGGTAAAAGACTAGTCAAGCCAGAATAACTAGATTGTCGATATTAAAGTACATTCATGTTCGCGGAAAAAAAATATAATCAAGCTAAAGGTGAAGTGTAAATTTTTTTAAGTAAAAATCAAGTTGGTAGATTGGTCGCAATAAATAATGTATTCTGACCTGATGGGATTATTCATACTTCCAATTGCTGATACCCGATATGATAATGCAGACCATTCATGCTGCAGGGCCATTATCTCATCTGACCATAATAAAAGAGTTTTAACAAGGAAAAAATTGTTAACAGACCGGAGACCGTGGGATATGAATTGAAAATGTCAAACAAGTATCTCACCAGTAAGGCCTTCCTTTTTATCTGCATTGAAGTGATCCTCGGGAGAACTGCTTGAAGAAGTTGAAATGTTATCTGTGCATGTGTCCTCAATGGGTCTAGAATAGAATCTATCACAATGGAAAACATAATCTGATGAATTTGAAATTTCATGGCCGTTAGTAGAATTTTAAGAGAATCTATTACATCTGATGAATTTGAAACTTCATGGCCGTGAATGGAATTCGTTCGGCGTTGATCTTCCACACCAGTATACTTTGTGTCTAGCTTGGCTGGTGAAACATGGGATACTACTTCCATGCATTTATTAACAAGATATAAATGTAAAAATCAGGAATTTTCTTATTTCTTTTCATTTTTATTTTTTGGGTAAATTCTGCTCAAACCCTAATTCTACAGTAGGTATGTATCTAATAACATAATATTTAAAACTATAAGCACCGAGACCCTTGAGTTACCCCTACGTTGCTCGGTTTAGGGGTTTAAGTGCAACTTACCCTATTATTAGCAAGTCAATTCAAGACGTCTCAGTGTTAATCTCAAGGGATCTTGTTGGCAATGGGGGTTGTGGCCATACATGTGGTAATTTTGTAATTTTAGGCCCGAGTGGCAAACATGTAATTTTGGGAGTCGAGGGCATTTTTGTAAATATGGGCACATCAGCAATATATATATATGATTGAAGGGGTTAGGGTTAAGGGGGAAAGAATTGAAGAAGAAAAGTAGAGAGTAGAAGATTAGGTCTAGGAGTAGTGTAGCTTTAGATCCTGCGAGATTTAGCCATTTATCTCAAATCAAAGCGTAGGAGAGCCAAATCGGAACTACTTACCTTTGTATTTTGTACCTTGATCTATAAAAATTATCTTTTTATCCCCTCGAACCCTATCATTTCCTATCAAATTGGTATCAAATCGGTTCTTCAGGGACAGAGTAGTGTTGGGAATGGGGTGCAGCCACCTAGCGGCAATTTTGTGATTTTGGACCCGAGTTGCAAACTTGTAATTTTGGGAGTTGAGAGCATTTTTGTAATATTGGGTAAATCAGCCCTCTATATTGAGCGGGAATGTTAGGGTTAGGTTTATATTGAATTTGGGAGAAAGAAGAAGAAAAGTTAGGATTAGATTAAGAGTAGATTGAGTGGAGTTAGCCATTTATCTTCAATCAAATGATAGGAGAGTGGGTTCCTCTCAAATTGAAACCCTTATCTTGTATTTCCATTCCATTATCTACAAAAATCTATAAAACTTCCCCCTTTATTCCTCAGATACCTACTATTTCCTATCAAATTGGTAGAGTGACTACTCTGAAATCAATGGAGTATTGGAAGGAGATCAGGACTGCGTTAAAGCAAGAGATGGAGCGGATCAGGACAAAGACATGTCGTCTCATAGCAGAGGATTTTACAGAGATTAATCGTTGCTACCCATCCCGCAAAGCTTTGGAAGCCAGATCGGTGGATCACAAGCCCAGATCTGGAGATCTCAAGCCCCGATCTACCATCTGGAAAAGAACATGGATGGTGGTGCAAATCTGAAGACGTCGACATCGAGCGGTTCAAATCCGACACTGGCGAAGGCCAGCGACCACCCAACTGGCCCCCCTGAGGGCCGCCCATGGTTAGGCGACCCCCAGGAGGGCTGTCCCGACTCGGACGAGCCCCCTGAGGGCCGTCCCGAGAGCTGCCCACCATGGGCAACGCGGTGGGAGCCTTTTTTGCCCCTTCGGTGAGGCTTTTCATTCTGAAGGATCTGATTTCGGGCTACATCGGCTGATTCTAAGCTATGCCAAGAGTCCGATGGGGTCTGACAATGGCAAGGATCCATTTTTGAGGCCCACGACCTATGTATTTATGATGGCTACATGTGGCGACGTATCGAGGAAGGAGCTCTTGGGTGGCCTTTTGATCCAGGAGAAACAAGGGGGACGAGCCCCCCATTTGGAATAGCACACTCATGGACAACATGCATCACCTTGAGGACACTGTAGTTCTTCAGTGACAGAGTAGTGTTGGGAATGTGGTGCGGTCACCTAGTGGCAATTTTGTGATTTTGAAAACCGAGTGGCAAACTGGTAATTTTGG
>JAULAV010003990.1:0-25026 GCA_030789695.1 Scilla litardierei | reverse complement strand
TCTCT
Source organism: Scilla litardierei (assembly GCA_030789695.1). Taxonomy (NCBI): domain Eukaryota; kingdom Viridiplantae; phylum Streptophyta; class Magnoliopsida; order Asparagales; family Asparagaceae; genus Scilla; species Scilla litardierei. The sequence goes on along the minus strand of JAULAV010003990.1, from coordinate 25,021 downwards.
TATCCAATTTCTCTTGTCTAATTTCTCTTATCCAATTTCTCTTGTCCAAATTCTCTTATACAATTTCTCTTGATAACATCCCTCTTTTATAATTATAATACAGATATCACTTATTCAAATTCTTTTGTCCAAATTCTCTTATCCAATTTCTCTTGATAACATCCCTCTTTTATAATATAGATATCTCTTATCCAATTTCTCTTGTCTAAATTCTCTTATCCAATTTCTCTTGATAACATCCCTCTTTTATAATATAGATATCTCTTATCCAATTTCTCTTGTCCAAATTCTCTTATCCAATTTCTCTTGATAACATCCTTTTTTTATAATATAGATTTTACACAACATACATATGTGATGTATTTAATCTTTGATTAAAAATGTTATTAATAAGCTCCATCAATATTGGTTAGTGTGGCAACCATTGTTATTACATGCAAGGCACATGATAAAAATTCTAGTTATAATCATATGTAAACATTTGGCGATAAATGGGTATTTAAGCATACATTCAAACATGATAATCATTACAATGATTTTGGCATTGCATGGAGTGGCCTGCTTATGTGAAGCATTTTTGTAGGGATTCTAGGATATTGGATAGAGTTATCAAGCGCAAGGTTTTAGGTATCGGTTTCGGAGAGGGTATCGCTCTGCCCAAAATTTAGGTTTCGGTATCGGTATCGCCCGTTTCGGCCGTATCGGAAGCAAGTTTCGGTATCGTCAGTATCGTCCGTATCGGTAGTTTCGTTTCGGTATCGGTATCGGAGATATTTTCTTGTATTTTCCTGTATTTTTGTATTTTTTGTTTTTTCATGTATTTTCCTGTATTTTTGTATTTTTTTTGTATTTTATACTTTGCTGTATTTTACTGTATTTTCTTGTATTTAACAGTATTTTCCTGTATTTTATACTTTGTTGTATTGTCCTGTATTTCGGTATCGGAGATACTTTGCTGTATTTTTCTGAATTTTATGCATTTTCTTTGTTTTTTATGTATTTTCATGTATTTTTCATGTATTTTTCTGTTCACATTACTCATTTGTAACAACAATTGACTAATTAATAGATATAAAAGAACAATAAATATTGATGAACCATAAATCTGCCTTCATAATACAAAAGCTGAATAAAATACATCAAAAGATATAAAAATGAAGAAAATAAATAAAAAGATACAAAAATCTCATTCGTAGTTCTCATCATCCGGCTGCTGTGCATGGTAGTATGGAGGATATGAATACTGCATCTGTTCCGGGCCTAAAAAGATATCATCATGTTATCATATGCTGAGGGCCGGCTCTGCTCGATGAAAGGCGTGTCATGACTGCCTTGACTGCTGGACTGCTCAGTCTCGTTCAGGCCGTACATGTATTGACTATCATAGTCAGCATAGACATCAGAGTGTCTGTACGGTGCGCAATAATCGCCTTGGCTTCCTGAGTATCCACCGGAATAAGATTCATAATCTCCATAATAATCAGAAGCGCGTTGATACCCTTGATATTCAGAGTGTCTACCGTAGGCATCGTCCCCCTGTTCTTCACTGTGCTGCCTATCATGCTCTCTATACCCATGCGTATCATAAGTATGGTCTCCACGTCTCTCAGCAGGGCGAACGGATGCCGACGCACCACAACCTCCGTCTGTAGGACCTTGGTCATCGGGAGACGAACCATCATCGCTATCGTGCCGAGCCCGAGTGGGTGCCTTCTTTCGCTTGTACGTGATATTCGTAGGGGCGTGACTTGGCCGCGGCTGGTTGCTTCGTGTACGTTCTGCTTCCGCAAGCGCCTCGTCCAACCAAGGATTGTCTCTGTCATCGAGCACCCTGTCTTCTGTCTCCCTGGTCCATTCTTCCAATGGATCATCCTCGTGAAAAATCTGATCCAAATCGATCAGCTGGTGATCGGCCTTCTCGCTCCTTCTCGCATGTCTATGTCGCAGTCTCATATTATAATGCACATAGACCAGCCTTTTAAGGTGTTCCATTGTTAGCCTGTTCCTGGTCTTTGTGTGAATGAGGGAGAAGGTGGTCCAGTTTCGTTCACAGTTGGACGACGAGACAGTTTGGCTCAACACACGCACAGCTAATCGTGTAAGCGTTGGAGCTTGCTCTAACCCAACGCTTAGCCACCATTGAGCTGCAACAAGTTCCAGTGGTTAGAAAAGATGGACCGTTTTATGGGGGGGAACATATAGAAATCTAAGATCCATATAGATACCTGGAGTGACCATTGTTATCGCCATTTCCGCCTTAGCGGAGCCGAAATAACCAACTCTCATCTTATAGGCCCCCAGCTACAATTATCAATCATAATTTTAGAATGTGAACTGCTACATCGAATCATATATCAAAATAAAAATATCAGAATTTCATTTACCTCTCTGTCAATGTCAATTTGCTTCGAGATGTCTGGTTCAAGCCTCTCGATCACGCGTCTGAGTCCAACAAGCACCTCGTTGTCGTTTGTTGCATTGGAGGAGTATTGAAAGCGAGGATTCAGAAAATAGCCTGCAGCATGAATATCTTGATGTAGCTGCTTATCCCATCTCTTGTCTATCATGTCCCACCATTTTCTGTATCCCCTACCAACATTCTTCCGAATTTCCTCTTTGACACGGTCCATGGCCTCGTAGAGATACCCCATCTCGGCCTTATCATCGCTGTCGACCATTCGAAGAACCTTCACCAGGGGCTCAAATACGGCGATGACATTAGAGATACTCTGCCAGAATTCATCGCCGTGAATTAGATCGTACACGTTGTTTCCAACCTCCCTATCTTTTGGTTTAAGCCTTGGAAAGTTATCGGACCAGTCCCTGGATGTGATCATTCTCCGCAGGTCATCTCGGTGCGCGTACAGAGAGTCCAAAGCAATGAAGTGGGTCGCAAATCTTGTTATCGCGGGCCGGATCAACTCTTTTCCACCCGTCTCTCTTCTCATCAAGCTGAGCACTCATCCTTTGTTGTATATGAATCCTGTTACCATCTGACTTTGTGCGACGATATTTTTGACTACTTCTTCTTTTGCCATGTCAGAAAATATCAAGTCGATACAATGTGCCGCACACGGGGTCTAATACAGATGTTGTCTCTTTCGCATCAGCAGCTGCCCAGCTGACTTGTAGTTTGCCCCGTTGTCGGTAACTACCTGGACTACTCTATGCTCCCCAATTAGTTCTACATATTTGTCCATAAGATCAAATATGTAAGGACCGTTCTGGAATTGGTTGGTTGCATCCACAGAGTCCAGGAACACCGTCCCGTGGGTCGAATACACAAGGAAGTTAATTATCTTCCTTCTGTTTTGTGTTGTCCAGCCATCGCACATCAGTGTGCAACCATACTCATCCCACTGAACACGAAAAGTTTCTACATAATTTTTGTACTCTTCATACTCCATGTCCAAGTATGTGTGTGCCAGCTCCCAAGCAGTGGGTGGAGCAACGCCACGTCCCGATTCCGCAATAGCATCCACCATGGGCCTGTAATATGGGCTATTGGTCACATTGTATGGGATGTGGTTGAAGTAGAAAAATTTGGCCATAGCTCGGCCGACATATGCCTTGGCATTCTTCATGAAGGTATTCTTTATGGTTGATTGGGATTTACCCTTCTTCGTTTGAGAAAAAGGGTCGGCACCGGGTCTGAGAGCGCCGGCTGGTCTACCGGTTGGCTGAACATCGCGAGCAGAACCGCACGCGAATATACCGGCCATTCGGGCGGCACGACTACATCATGTTCTTCTTGTTTTTTAACTTTTTCTGACCAAAACTCAATGGTTTCGGCCAGTTTCGCCCGAAACTGGGCGAAACTGGCCGAAACCATTGAGTTTCGGCCGATACCGAGTTGGATGATGCGGTTTCGGACCGGTATGGGGCGGTACCGGTCCGAAAAGCCCGAAACCCCTAGGTATCGGACGATACCTCATACCTTGATCAAGCGCTTTTTGCTGGAATGAATTGGCCTGGCTGTAAGAAGCATCATTGTAAAGATTCTAAGGAACATGGTAGGAATTTTCACCGCGAATGGCGTGCTCATATAAAGAATTATTGTATGTATTCTATAAAAAAGTTTAATATTCTTCAAAGTTAGATGCTTCTTGCCTATACTATATAGCAGTCTTTGAAGTCAAGACTGTTGAAGATTGCCTATACTATTCAAAGCTCTTTTTACTGGAATGAATTGGCCTGGCTGTAAGAAGCATCATTGTAAAGATTCTAAGGAACATGGTAGGAGTTTTCACCGCGAATGGCTTGCTCATATAAAGAATTATTGTAGGTATTCTATAAAAAAGTTTAATATTCTTCAAAGTTAGATGCTTCTTACCTATACTATATAGCAGTCTTTGAAGTCAAGACTGTTGAAGATTGTTAGTTAGCTTGAAGTATTGGATGTTCTTTTCCAATGATTTCATATAAATTCTTTTCAACAATGTGCAACTATCCACTTCCTTACAATATTGCTTCAAATGAGATTTGCACACTGTAGTAGAGAGTTTTCAAATCATTGGGAGGAATATCCAATAGTAGAAGCCAGCTCGAGATCTTCCTTCATCTTTACAACAAAGACTATTGTAGAGTATAATCTCTCTAGGAGAGAAGCATTTAGTTTTGAAGTCTGTACAACTTTATAGATGAAATTCCTTGTATAATGCTCTACATGAGCATGCAATTCAACTCAAAACATAAAGTGACAACTCTACACAAATTTTGAGAATCTGTACAATAATGTTTCACATGATCAGGCCATTCCGGTTTCACAATTTCTGTTTTTTAGAATCTCTACAATAAAGCTGCACCGGAGCACCCTATTCCATTCCATGTCGAAAGCACTATGATAATTTTTATGTTTTATTGCATGTTTGTTTAAGGGATTTTGCACCACCAAAATGTCCATTATTAATTATAACTAGAATTTTGCCACATGTATTACATGGCGTGGATGTATATCACATTAACCATTCTTAGTAGAGTTTACTATTAACATTATTTAATAGGATTTTTTGAAGTTGGTCCCCCAAATGTCTACTTCTACTTATTACAACTAGAATTTTATCACGTGCCTTGTATTTAGGGGTAATGGATGTCACACTAAGCGTTCTGATTATAGTTTATCAGTAACATTATTTAATATGATTTTTTAGATGTTAGTCCCTTTTAAAATATCTAATTTGAAAAGCGCCTAATAAAGTATGTGATTTACAATTTGGTCCTATAATTTTGTTTAACTATTTGAAATGAGTTTGTGCAGTTAACTTCTGTCTAAAATTGAAGGATATCTCGTTAAAGTAATTTAAAATACCTTGCATTCTCCAACCTTTTCATCCATCCTCTCGCCCAAACCCAAATCTAACCCAAACCTAATCCCCTTCTACTTCTCCTTATCCCCAAGAAACTCCCTCTCCTAAAACTGACATTAACACATCCATATTCCTTCCACTTCATCTCTTATAAATTCTTATTCAAACCCTAACTCTAACTCCATCCTCTCCTCCCTTCTTATATTCATAAAAAATACCTTTAAAATACCTCGACCAAACCCAAACCATACGCCCATCTTTATCCTCTCGTCTATTCCCATAATAAATTTTCCAAACTGAAACCCATATCCTAGCCCCATCCTTCTTTTATTCCTCCTGCTTAAGAGATCTCTCATCCAAATCCAAACCTAAACTTTACTTCCATCCTCTTGTTTATCCTCCCATTCACCAATTCATATGTAAAACCCAAATCCTTCCTACATCACCTTATACTGCTTTTCATCTTCAATCCCCCTTCTAAACATAAACACAAATCTGAAAAGCAACCTGAAATCATAACCAATTGCAACTCAAAATCCAAAACCATCACCTTTTGTAACCTGAAATGATAGGGTTTAACTTGAGTCTGGTTAGATATTAACTAGACCCGAGTTAAATTTTGGATAAAATCTGTTAAGGATTACTCTTTTTAAAAAGCTTTATAAAAATTGTAGAACCAAGTCGCAAACCACATAATTAATGGACTCTTTTTAAATTAGACTATTTAGATGGACCAATATCAAAAAATGCCTATCTAATAAAGATTAGGCATGCCATATATGTAAGTTGTGTAAAATAATTTATTAAGATGGCGAGATTAAGGACACTTGAGTTCGGCATGATTAAAGTAGAGAAGAGTGATACTTGTTAATTTAACTACATAGATGACCATTAACAAAGTTGAATGGAGACAAAACATTTATATGACCGAGCTCAAAGGTGATGGGTGATAGATTAATTGTGTATTGGTTGTAGCCTCATTTACATTCATTCTTTGTTAGCCCTAATGGTAGTAGTATTTTCCATATCCACCTCTTATTCAGCAGCAACCGCCATAATTACTGGGAAATTTTGAGATGGGTTACATAAAGCTTTTTTAGTTCTCTCTTATTTATCAGTCTTCTATTCAATAATATTAGAAATAGGTTGCAACTTTGAAAGAAAAAAAATAAAATCATGGCATACTAGCATAACACATTATTTATAAAGTTGCATATTAAGTACAGTCGCTTCAAAATGAGCGTTGTGTTTGTATTGGATGTTTACACATGCCTACCACTCTATTGATACGTTTTAGAGCCATGTTGACTTATAAAAATCCAATAAGCTTCTTGTCAAACTCATTTCAGCTTCAAATAAATATTAAGGGCGTGTCAAACATTTGGGAACGAGGTAGCACTTAAACTAACATAAAAGGTTCTCTTTGGCAAAGGTATATAATATGTCAACATAGTCTAGACATTACTTGAACCAGGTTAGATATTGATCACATTGTTTTCATTTTATTTTACTTTTTTGTTTCAGGTTGTGACCTAATTAGAAAGTATGCATTTTTATTTATGGAATTTTTACACCATTTTTCTTCTTGTGTAATAGAACACATTGTAATTACTACTAATTTTAACCTGCACTATAGAAAATACACGTGCACACATATATTGTTGTGTTCATGTGTCCTACTTATTAAAGATTTGTCGTGTTTTCATGTCCGCATCATGTCATGTATGTGTCTCATGTGTGTGTGTGTGTGTGTGTGTGTGTGTGTGTGTGTGTGTGAAATGTGCCTGAGGTTGACCTCAGGCAGCAATACCTGCGCACACCCCCGCTGTTCGGGGTTTGTAAGTATTTTTTTTGAATTTTTTTGCAGCAGGTAGATAAACTTGTTATGTAGCTCCCCACAAAATTTCAGGTCAATCCAACACCGTTTGAGCCTCCGTTCATCGATTTCAAAAACGTTGCGCAAAACTGTCCAGAATTCTGGATAGTTTTGCGCAACGTTTTTGAAATCGATGAACGGAGGCTCAAACGGTGTTGGATTGACCTGAAATTTTGTGGGGAGCTACATAACAAGTATATCTACCTGCTGCAAAAAAATTCAAAAAAACTTAAAACACCCGAACAGCGGGGGTGTGCTCAGGTATTTCTACCTGAGGTCAACCTCGGGTACATTTTTTGCTATGTATATATATGAGAATAATGGCTATCATACGTCATATGAGAGCCTCTCTCATACACCCTCTCACATAAAACGCCCAAGTACAAGCACAAGTCTTGTACTTGGTTGTACTTGGGTGCTTTATGTGTAAGGGCGTATGAGAGACGCTCTCATATGGCGTATGATAGCCATTATTCTATATATATATATATATATATGGGTAAAGGGATCCTAAGGTGCATCCTTAGATTCAATCTAAGGAGGCGCCCCCATTTTCTCCCATTTTCCACATTTTTTGAAATTTTTTCATGGGTTTGTTGTTCACCTTATGGATGATCAACATACCAAATTTCAAGGGATTCCATACTTTTTGAGCCCCCATCTACCCCTTGCCGAAAAACACACGACGTTGCAAATTTGTTGTTTCGCGCCGAATTTATTGTTCCGCGCTGAAAGCGTCCCCGCTAAATCTTTTTACGCTAATTTGTTGTTCCGCGTCAAAGGCCCCCGTGCCAAATTTGTTGTTCTGCGTCGAATGCGCTCGCGCGTTGTTCTGCGCCAACAAACGGCTCCCGCGCAATTTTTTACGCTAATTTGTTGTTCCGCGCAAAAGATGTCCCACCAAATTTGTTGTTCCGCTAAATTTTTACGCTAATTTATTGTTCCGTACCGAAGGCGTCCGCGTCGAATTTGTTGTTTTGCGCCGAATGCGCTCACGCGTTGTTTTGCGCCGAATGCGCCTACGCCGAATCTGTTGTTCCTCGCCAAAGGTGTCCGTGCCTTCGCCCGCACCGAAGGCGTCCGCGCTTTCGCCCGCGCCGAAGGCGTCTGCGCCGAATTTGTTGTTCCCCGCCAAAGGCGCCCGTGCCGTATTTGTTGTTCCGCGTCGAAGGCGCACACGTCGAAGGTGCCCGTGTAGCTAAATATTTTTACCTAATTTTTTGTTCTTTTAAATTTTGGCTGTCGAAATAATGTTTTGGGGAACAAAGATTTCGCGGGGGAAAATCTTAAATGAACCGTGCACGCAGGCACCGTGCGAAAATGATTTTAGTTTTTTTGAAAAAAAATTCCAAATTTCTATTTTCCACCCTCATTATATGTTGTTGTACCCTTTTCAAAAAATAATCGTTGAGAAATAATATCATTTGGCCTTCGATCAAGGCATTTCTTCAAATTCGCACGTTTTGAGACCGTTAAATTTGTAACTGGTGGATGTGTGCTCTAATCTCCAACGGGTTCACCCATTATTTTTCCTGGGGTATATTTGTATGGAGTAAACATCAAAAAAAATTTGAAAAAAAATTAAAAAAAAGTTTTCGCACGGCTTTCGCACGGGTTTTTTCGCACCCGAAGATTGTCCTATATATATATTCTATAAAATAAGGATGTTATCAAGATAAATTGGATAAGAGAAATTGGACAAGAAAATTTGGATAAGAGAATTTGGACAAGAGTATATACATACATATATAAACATACATGCATACATATACATACATACATATACATACAACTATTCTATAAAATAGGGATGGTATCAAGAGAAATTGGATAAGAGAATTTGGACAAGATAAATTGGATAAGAGAATTTGGACAAGAGTATACATATACATATATACATATACATACATACATATACATACATACATATCTATTCTATAAAATATGGAGGTTATCAAGAAAAATTGAATAAGAGAATTTGGACAAGATAAATTGGATAATGGTTTTTCTCATATTAGTCCCTTAAATTATGTGTATTTTGATATTAGTCCCTTAAATCTTTGTAATTTGAATTTAGTCCCTTAAAGGGACTATTTAGGTTAAACGTTAAACATTTAAGGGACTATTTAGGTGATCCAAAAGGGACTATTTAGGTTAACGTTAAACCTTTAAGGGATTAAATTAAAATTACAAAGATTTAATAGACTAATATCAAAATACACATAATTTAAGGGTCTAATATGAGAAAATCCCATTGGATAAAAGATGAGATTTTGAGGGATAAGAGTGAGGTGGGGAATTTTGCACATACAACCCTGGTTTTTTCCATTTTTGCCCCTGGACCTTCCCCCCACACACCCACACTTATTATTCTTCCCCCCTTTCCGACCGTTTTTTCCCAGTCCACGTGCACGTGTGCACGGGTTATTTGCTAGTGTGTGTGTGTGTGTGTGTGTGTGTATATATATATATATAAGGAATATGGGCCAGAGTTTCTATGCTATCGGTGATTTGGGGGCCCAAAACCATTTTTTCTAAAAAAATTGTCGTTGCTTCTACTACTTGTTAACTACATCTCCACCAATTTTCAAGTCAATCCAACACCGTTTGAGCCTCCGTTCATGCATTTCAAAAATGTTGCGCCGACTGTTCGATTTTCGGGAGCGGTTTTTTGTTGCAATGGACTGCCACAGTTGTCAGTTGATCATACCACAAGATGCTACCATTGGCAATTGATAGGACCACAAGAGACACAAGATGAATGATAATGCACACACAAGCCTTCTAGTATGTGAAATAAAGAGTGTTCATTAAGTCATATTTTGTTGCATGTTTGACATTGCAAGTGATATATTCAATTATTGAATTACTATTAAGGCCATCCCCCAACATCTCCCCATTGGTCCTTTCGGCTGTGTTTGGTTTGAGGGGAAATGAAAGATAGAAAAATGAAATAGAAAGAGAAATATAATTCCGTTCGATGTTTTGTTACCAATGAAATATGTAAAGAAAATCTTGAGGAAAATGGTGAAAAACAATTTCCCTTCTCTTGTCGCTCAATTGAAATCGAAATGAAAATGAAAATGAAAATGAACATATTTTTAGTTAGACGATATCAAAATAAAATAATACCTACTTTTTATCTTTACAAAATTGAATAATTTAGTATACAGTTAAATAATATTTATGAGTTCCACATGACTTATAATTGCTTAAAAGTATTTTTATTTCTATCAATTATGGATGACATTAACAATAATATTTGGATGTATATATCATAATCCACAAATTTAATTTACACGATAATTTCTATCAATCAAAAAACATCTAATAATCTGATAGGTTGATTTTACAACTCTAATTGATTACAAACAAAGCAAATAAGTCGACACATGTGAACATATATGTTACATTTGAATTATAAGCAACAAGTTACAGTAGTCTAATGGTGGATAATTCAGATCTATAGTTGAAATAGGATGTTGCTGGTTCAATTCTTGGCCAAAGCAAATTGTGAGTTTCTTAAAATAAAACTATTGATAACTTCTAGGCTATTTAACTCCTAAATTTTGGGAATAATACCGGAATTTTAACCGTCATGAACACCATGGTTTTTTTGAGAATAAGTCGTAAACTGTAAAAAAATTGGGGAATACGGTGCAAATTATCCACAAAAGCAAATGCTATGAAATTATTCAGGAATAAATTTCCAAATTATCTGAATTATTCGAATAAATTACATCAAATAAATTGCTAAGAATTTGAAAACATGATGATTAAACATGATATCTGAATTATTTACAAATATTTCTCGAACTATTCTTCGCTTCGAAGGATTTGCAAATTATTGAAGAGAACATGAATAATACCAACAATATGTGATTTGAAAAAATGCACGGATAATCTCCTAATTATTAATTAACAAATTATTTAAAAGGGAATTTTGTTACCAATTCGGTGGACAAAAGAAATGGATGTCCCCTAACTTTCCTTTTCTTTTGTTTTTACTCGGTTTAGGGAGATAAAAACTGAAAGAAAACCGTTACCATTTATTTTCTTTTGCTTTCCTTCAGTTTTTTTTTTCTTTCAACGCTTTTTTTACAACCAAACAAATGAACTCAAAATTTTCTTCTACTTTCTTTCTCTCTTTCCCTTTCCCTCAAAACCAAACATAGCCTTTGCGGATCAAATTGGATGAGTTTGTATGTATATCTTAGCGGTGGAATGATGAACATGTGTTCTTTCTTCAGTAGGCACAGTTTGAGTAATACTCTATTCTCTTCTAGATGGCTCCAATTGTGATTCTACCATGCGTGAAGATAACAGGTCAGCGACGCAGAATGTGGACTCTTTAGTCTAATTGATGTGGCTTATAACATCTATTGTACAAAAGAGGACCTTTGTCCTACTAGGACAAGCTCAATAGGCAAATGATTGGTCTAGGATTTGCCACCGCATCATGGTTGGGGTCACTTGGGGATGTGTGTGATTTTGGGCTTGCTTTGGTGTGTTGGTTTAAATGCCCCCCCCCCCCCCCCCCCCCCCCCCCCCCCACCACCCAACCCCACCCCCCCCCAAAAAAAAAAAAAAAAAAAAACACACACACACACAGAGACACACAAAAACAATTTCCCTTATTTACAAGCTTGCCGTTGCTTCTTCATCAACCACAAATGTCCATCCTCTTTATGGGTTTGTCATTGGGATTGTTGCACATTGTCCCCGAAGGTTTTTTTGCAGTTTAGCCCCTGATTTCCCCTCTTTTATCCCCCCGACGATGTCCACACACACTTCCACCCTTCTCGCTCCTTGGTGTGCGTGCACTGCATCCTTTCTATGGGGGGGGGGGGGGGGGGGTTTCTTTGACGCCGTGCACTGTGTGCACCGGTTATTTCTAGTATTCACTGGAAGAGGATAATTGTAACTTACTGAAACTATTCATTCAACACGTAATGAGTAATATCTGGCTATAATATTTAAAAATAAGAAAAAAGAGAGTATATAATTAAACATACGACCGGGAGATCATTCTCTTATGGTATGGTAGTCTGAGGCTTGAAGCAGGCAACCACCTGGCACTTGTGTGTTAGTGTGCTATTGTGTGCATGTTAGGAACTGAAGGAGGGAGGTCTAAATAAGTGTATTTTTCAGCGATGCTCCCTGTTTATTACCTATAGGGTTTTCCATTCACAACGATTATATATCCATCTAAATGTATTGTAACCCTTTCCACTCGTTGCATTATGCTGTTGCTGGCAAATGATCCCTTTGCAACCTCGGAAGGGTGCCGGTAACCGACTGTTTGCATCTTTGATGTGCAGGAGAAGAGAGGAGGCACAGAAATTACTCGGGGAGTCGCTTCAAACTTTGGATGTGCTACTGCAGTGAGTCTTCTACGTGAATGTTTGCTTACCAAAGCCAATTGTGAAGTAGATATGTGTAGCAGCTGTAGGGAAATACAGATGTGTTGGATTTGAACATGGAAAACTAATGAGTTGTTCTTGGAAAACTAAGGAAGCCACAAAGCAACCGGATGACTTGTCTTAGCCAAACCAAAGGCAACTTGCAAAAAATTTTAAAGAAAAGAAAAATGCCAAAAACGAACTGATGAGCATAGAGCATACAATTACTTCTTATATGCATTGCACATGAATTTTGTTTTTTTACCTTTTATTTGGCTGCGGGCTGGGTTCAGTTAGAGGGGAGAAGGAGGGGGGGAGGACGTAAATAAGTGTAAAAAAGTAATTTTATTTATGGATGGAGTGTGTGTTAAAATCATGGTAAACTTGTAAATAAAGTGGAATACGTTTAGATATTTTTTTGGCTTGGTTGATCGGAAAGCAGTAAACCGTGTTCGAAGGTCGGCTGGCAGTCCGGACAAGAGCCCAGGGGAGCAGCTACACTAGGAAAGGGGGATATTATGTATAGGAAAGGGGGATAGGGGTTCGAACCCGAGACCTCACACTTCACACTGAGGTCTCGGGTGTTTCACCCGGCTGCCACCGCGTCAAAGGCACTCGACTGTTTAGATATTTTTGAAGTGCAAATAGAAGCACACTGGCCCAAATGTCAGCCCGAATTTACGGCTGACCCAAAACCCGGGCCCATCCCACTACATGCTAGAGGATTCTAGATGCCTCCATCTCTGTTGCGGTAATTGTCTCCCACTTCTCTCTCGTTTCATCAACAAAGCAAAAGATGTGAGATGTACAATAGGGCAAATTTCAGTGAGATATGGTCAATTTCATTCAAATATCCAACATTTCAAAACTTATATCTTAACTAGAAATAATCCGTGTACACATTGCACGGCGCCAAAAAAAACCCCCACAAATAAGATGCAGTGTACGCACGCAACCTCTTGAGAAAGTCCTTCAGGACAAGAACCCCAAGATTCCTCCTCCATTGCCATGGCTGGGTGTTCCCTCTACTGCCCAGTTCTAGACCCATTTGGAGAAGTAAACACATAGCATCTTGATTTTGGGATCGCTTTGTTCTTACTGATGGTTGAATTGCATTTGCCGATCAACGATATCATCGATCTGTTGTGATTCATAGTGATCACTTATAAAATAAAAGTTTGATTTCAAATTTAGTTAGCAGCACATGTGTTTCCTTTGTTTGCCCACATTGGTTGCTAAAGAGTAGCTGGACCTTGTCAATTCTCTCCCTTCAGCTGCATCCAATGTGATTGGTATCTAACCACAATCCTAGCTATATCGCTACACAACTCTAATTCATATCGTGTCACTGTTTCCGTAAACATGATTGGTGGATTTTCCTTTTGTATGGCTCTTTACTAATCTCAACCATTGTTGGTCTATCACTTCGTGTATCCACTGATAGCAAATGTCGATATGAGTTTTCTTCTTAATTAATCCAAAACACTTTCACTATTCACAATATATATCTTCTATACTTTTGCTTAATCCTTATATTTTTAGCATTTACAAATAAACCAGGTCTCAGATCCTCTGCCAGTGGTGGTGAATATGAGCTCTGTTTTAGCATTTACTTAATATGATGTGCTTTTTACCCCTTATTTTTACACTCAGAGCCAAAATGAAAAATATGGAATAATAAGTTTAAATGAGTCAAAGTCTTGGGTCAATTATTAAGACTTGGATCTCTAATCCCTGCCCATAGGTTTCAAATGATGATATAGGCTAGGTCAAATATTGTGGCTTCACTCTCTCATTCCCTTAATCACCACCCACCCACATCAAATATATAATATTGACTACTTCCCTTTTGTGACTGATGATCCATGCACTTGGGGGTTGGGGGTTTCACTTTATAAATTACCACACAAAAAATAAAAATAAATCTAACTATCGATTTTCCGCTTAGATCCATTAACAATGTTAACATTGAGTAGTCTTGTTTTCTGACATGGACTATTTTGGTTTTATTTCATGGCCCTTTTTCGGGTTGTTTTTAATTGCCTTTTGGTGCTTTAATAAAAGTTTCTCAATTACCAAAAAAACAATGTTAACACAATTTGCAAAATGATATTTTAGCTGTGTCCCAACCCTCTTTTTTCTAGAATAAATTTTAAAACGAATCATATCATCCGGGGATCCAAAGTTCGTCCACTGAGTGAAGACCGAAGAACAGCTTTTAATAAAAGAGAGATATGGACGTTAGCTATCAAAGGAGGAAAGTGTTGGATATTTCTTCAATTTCAAAGATAAGATAGTCCCACATTGGATAGGAGATAACTCTTGAATGGATATATTAGATTCTTCTTGTTAATGGGCTATTGGACTTGTTAATGGGCTAGAAATTGGGGGTAGCTCACGTGCACATGAGCCCAAGCAAGGGGGCGAGCCCAAGCAAGGGGTTGAGCCGAATAGAAAATGTGGGCGTCGGATCCGGAAAACCTTAGCGTGTGTGCGCTGGCGTCGTGCCTATGCAAGGGGGTTCACGGGTGCGCATGCGGAGTGCCCGAGTTTTGCTTCAAATTTTTTAGCCCTCTTGTTTATATATTGTGCTTTATATAAACTCAGCCTTTATATAGTTCTGTGTCTGTGAAAATTCATTCTTCCTCCAAAAGTTCCTTGCTTCTATTGTTGTCCTTGTTGTTCCTCTTCCTCTTCCTGCGAGATCGAAGAATTGTTGTTTCTCGCTGGAGCATTGTATTGTGAGTGCACACTTACAAGGCCGTTGCCGTTGAATCCTGGAGGGTAGCCACTGGACCTGACTTGCACCGAGTTCATACTCTGAGTGGTGGAAATCTACTCTTAAGGACAGTGCCTAGCACGCCTCGGCTAACCGATAAGTCCTTTTCCTTCTCTGTTTTTTATAGCACCATCCTTTCTAATTCTGCAATTTATCCAACAAGGAGGAAAGCATCAGACCCAAATTTCCATATTTCTTGTTGTTAGTAGATAATTTTCCATGTTTGTTTTGTATGAAAATTGTCTTTAAATGCTGAGAGTCTTTGCTAGGTTTTAACAACAAGGAGAAACGCTATTACACGTTACTATAAGCATTTTCTCAAGATTTTCAAAGTTTTCAATTGCTCTTGATCTCTAAATTTTTAGATCAATTTTGCTATTGATTTCAAAAGGCTTTTAAGCAATTAATTCAAGGCAATTTTATTGATATCAATCCTTAAAGCTGCATATCTAACCTTTAAGATTGGATCAAGAAGTCCTTTTCCTTCTCTGTTTTTTATAGCACCATCCTTTCTAATTCTGCAATTTATCCAACAAGGAGGAAAGCATCAGACCCAAATTTCCATATTTCTTGTTGTTAGTAGATAATTTTCCATGTTTGTTTTGTATGAAAATTGTCTTTAAATGCTGAGAGTCTTTGCTAGGTTTTAACAACAAGGAGAAAAGCTATTACACGTTACTATAAGCATTTTCTCAAGATTTTCAAAGTTTTCAATTGCTCTTGATCTCTAAATTTTTAGATCAATTTTGCTATTGATTTCAAAAGGCTTTTAAGCAATTAATTCAAGGCAATTTTATTGATATCAATCCTTAAAGCTGCATATCTAACCTTTAAGATTGGATCAAGAAGTGTTTTAGAATCTCAAGCAATTTTATTCTCTAATATTTTTCTTGAAATCAAAGTTTTTCTTATAGCCACCTATTCTCAGGAGCTTCAAATTCATCGGCTATAGGATCGTTATAAACGCTACAAAATGTAAGTATAACCACAAGGGTAATTGATTGGTAAGTTGTCAGTAATTGGTGATTGAAAAGCCTCTTGCACGAGGTCCTCATATGGTGAGTTTATTGGTTAGAAGCCCTCTTATCAGAGAAGATGCAAGGTTGTACGGAGCCCTCTAATTTGACACAAGGCAGCTCTCACTTGAGAGTTTGGCAGTGGAAATCCAAGTCGGTTGGCTTGGTACTGGAGGTAGCCCGGAGGTGGGTGAACCAGTATAAATCTCTTTGTGTTTGCGATTGGTATTGTCTCTCATATCTCTCATTACTTGCTGAATTATTTAATTTTTGTTGTGCACTTTCATTCTATTGCAAGTAATATTGTGTAGTTGATTAAGTGCCTAGTGGAATAACATCCATAGGAGACTTAGTATTTACTAGAAAAAATTTTATTAAGCTATTGTTTTTAGCAACACTATTTAATCCCCTCCTTCTAGTATTACTTGTCGTCTATAGAATCTTAACACACTAGTGACCACAATACTAAAACTAGTCGACTACAATTCTTCGACTCTAACAAGACACTAAAAACGTAGGAAATAACTTTTAAAAAAATTTTAGAATATTTTTTATTTATTCTTAAGTGTGTGATAGCTTCAATAAAAAATTTAATAATCTACGAAGGCTAAAATAAAAATTACATCAAACATAAAAATATTACATGAAGCTTTCTTGATATAATCTTGATTTCCATCCACCTGTCTTGGTTGCTTTAAGTTTCATTGTCTTTGTTGGCTTCATACTCCCTTGATTTGCATGTTTGCTCATCATTTACATATCTACACTCATGAAATCATTGATACCCAATATGTTTGCTCATCATCAAAATTAACATGGAGTGACTCAATATTCAACAGTTGCATCAATTTTTTTACATTCTTCTTTTTCTTTTTCTCATTTTTCTCCTTCTTCTTCTTTGTTCATTTCCTTATCCGATTACCATTGCTTCTCACCCTCTTATTGTTGCTGATGTTGCTGCTGCTATCTTCTTCTTCTTCTTTAAAATTGCTTTTCTTTCTTCAACTTTTTTCTTCCTCGCTTATTGTTGCTTTTCTTCTTTATCTTATTATTCTTTCTTCTCGTCGATGTCGGTGTTGCTTATCTCTTCACCTCTCTTTCTCCTCTTCATTCTTCAAGGCTAAAGGAAAGAAAATGTTATACCGATAAGGATAAGAGATGGAACAAAGGAGAGTCATCTTCTTCTTTCTTAAACCTCAAAAAAAGAAAAAAAAAAGAAACTACAACAGATGCAACAACTAGAACACCTGCAAAAAACAAGAAAAAACAACAACAATGGCTACAATAGAGAGTATATTTGGTCATTTCAAAAATTTAATGACTCAGGGTTGTTTAGTGATGCAAAAAAACATTAGGACGCTAAAGTGATTTTGGAAATACGTTAAGAATGTTTTGGGTCATTACCATATTTTTCACTAAAAAAATAGGTTTTTGTTGAACTGCTTGAGAAAATCCCTTTATATATATCATTTCTCTGCTTCACCCTGATACGACTATTTTGGAGAAGCCCAAGAAACAGAGACCCGAGACCCAGCCAAGAACGGGAGGCCCACGAGTGTGATTAGGCCCGCCTGACGAGGCACACGAATAAAACCCGAAGTCGGACCGGCCTAGCCCAGGGGACGCACGATCAGCTCGTGCTCCCCAGAGACGGCCGTTCCCCTGAATCCGCGGCTCCTTAATGACCATTAAGGAGCCCGTTAATCAACGCTCCCCACGACGCACGCAAGCACCTTGAAGGAGGCGGATCGTGGGGCGTGAGTGGAGGCGGACGAAGGACGTGGATCGGAGGCAATCGTGGCACGAACCCTATAAGGGGATGGCCGGGGCAACCGTGAGAGGGATCGAATCCCAGGTAACTAAATCTGAGGTACACCATCAACGACCTTACTTTCGCCGTAATTTCCCTTCCATTGTTCGGATCGAGGGTTAGCGTATCGACCTCCTCTCGAGTCATACCTACCCCTCCGGGCACTCATCAGACCTTGATCTGACTTAAGCATCGGAGGGGACTTGGCCGGAACCAAGATCCGGCCCCCCTGATGAGCTTTCTCGTCTGTCCAGGAAGGAGCTGAACCGAGGCGCCGAGGCTATCCCTCGGAGCGGAACGGACCCGCGCGTCCTCAGCGCGAGCCGACGTCAATCAAGACCAAGGAGCATTCAAGGCGCCGAGGCTACTCCTCGACGCTCGTCCAGCCGAGGCCGAGCACCCGACCTGGAACCGAGGCTTCCCCTCGTCTCCACGTCGACCGAAGAACGACGTTCCATCAAGAAGCGTCTGCTCAGCCACGGATCCTTCGCCTACCCACGCCAAGAGCACGTGAGCTTGGCGTGACCAAGGAATCCCTTCGACCCCTTGACCACGTTGACCGTCCAGACGTAGGTCAGCGAGCCCGTGGTGAGAAAACACCCGTAAACATCTGGCGCCGTCTGTGGGAACCGGAACAAGCCTACGTCAACCCATAAAAATGGAGCCACTCTGCAACGGCTCGGGGCGCATGCCCCCCATCCAGGAAGAAGGCGACTACATCCCTCCCGAGAACCAGCATAGCCATACAACCAAGGGGACCGGCGACTCCCGATCGGTGACCCAAGAGCAGCTTCGCCTCTTCGCTCAGGAAACCAACGCCCACCTCCAGACTCTAGTCGCCACGATTCAACAGCTCGTCGACAATCCGACCGCCCGACGAGAGTGGGCGATGGGGACCCACCAAGGGGTAGCAGATCGCCCGCTGGTACGGTCCACAGTGGTCACTGACCACGGAGACGGAGCAGCCAACTTGGAGCGGTGGTTCACTATGCCGGGCTTCATACCAGAGAAGTCCCTCACTCCCACCTCGCTCCGTGAAGGGGGCGGGATGGGACTCGAGCCGATAGAAAGTGAATCGATCACGGCCTCGTCCCGACGACCGATCTCTATGAAGCGGCGGGCGCCTAGCCACCGATCCCTGGGGGATCGACCCCAACGGAGCGGAAGCCCCGGTCACGCAAGGCGGGAGGAACGAGAATACCGAGAGGAGAAGAAGAGCACACGCCGATCAACCCCCACCCCTGGTTCGGCACGGGCTCGGGCGAACTCCCAGTCCCAGGGTGACCGAGCTGCCTCGCCTCGGCCTACCGCCAACGACGTAAGTACCGAGGGAGCCCTAGAGGGAGCCGGGCGTGATCGCTGTCCATTGTCCCGAAGGATAACTGAGGCCCGGGTACCATCCAGGTTCAAGGTACCGACGCTTGAGAAATATGATGGCACGGGCGACCCAGTGGACCACGTGATGGATTACTAAGGGGTCATGGCATTCCCGGGGGCTGACGACACCCTGCTTTGCAAAGGCTTTTACTCCACCCTCCGGATGGCGGCCAGGAGCTGGTACCATGGTCTTCCCAACCGAACCATTGATTGCTTCGAGGATCTCTCTCAGCAGTTCTGCAAACAATTCATGGCCGGACGTCAGGTAAGCCGGACTCGGAGCTCCTGTTTAATGTGGTGCAGGGTCCCGGGGAATCCTTGAGGAGCTACATGCGCCGATTCAACGCCGAGTGACTAAATGTGGATAGTTGCCCCGAGTTGGTCGTTAAGACGGCCATGAAAAAGAGGCTCTACCACAGGGGCCTGAGGAAATCACTGCACAATGATCCTCCTAAAGACCTCACCGGTGTCATAGCCCGGGCGGAACGCTACATGCTGACAGAAGAGGCGCTGGTCGTGGACGACGGAGGCTGCCCCATGGCAACGAGGCGGGGATCCAAGCGCGACGAGAGCGAGCGCCGCGGCCCCGACGAGCATCGCCAGGAGAAGAAACCCAAAGGGAAGCATCGCAGGGAGGAGCCACGACTCACCAAGCTGGACGCCACCCCGGAGGCTGTCCTCACGCACGCCCAAAAGGAGGGACGCTTTAGCAGGCCCCCTCCGAGAATGAGGAGGGGCAGAAAGGACGAGGAGAAGTACTGCAAATACCACAAGGACAAGGGCCATGACACCGGCGATTGTTGGCACCAGAAAAAGGATATATAGAAGCTGGTCAATCGGGGGCACTTAAAGAACTTCGCGGACGACACGGCCCCCGCCCCCGGGGAAGGAACGTCCAAGCAAGCAGACAAGGGAAAGAAGGTGAATGTGGTCCAGACGGCCATGCGCATCATCGAGTGAGCCGACAGGACAGCCAGTCGCCACCTCGCCTGGGCAAGGCTAGCTTGTCCTCGCCATCTCCGTTTTATGTATTTCCTCCAAATGTACAACCGGGTTTGAGGAATGGAATGAACCGTGTTAGTACAACTCTTTGTCTCTCACTTTGGCTGGCTAGATGACCGATTGCAGAACAGGCAGGGAGCCACCCCGGGGGAGACCAACAAACCGATCTGACCGACCGTAAGACTGGGAGCAACTCCCCCAGCAGGTCGGGCGCCGAGCCCGCTCGTAAGGCCGGGGGTAACTCCCCCAGCAGACGGGGACATCGATTGGTTATAAGCCGAGGGGTAGCATCCCTCGCCGACCGACCGATCCGACCGACCGTAAGGCTGCGAGCAACTCCCCCATCAGGTCAGTCGCCGAGCCAACTCGTAAGGCTGGGGGCACCTCCCCCAGTAGGTAGGGACATCGATTGGTTATAAGCCGAGGGGTAGCACCCCTCGCCGACCAACGGATCCGATCAACCGTAAGGCTGGGAGCAACTCCCCCAGCAGGTCGGTCGCCGAGCCCACTCGTAAGGCTGCGGGCAACTCCCCCAGCAGCCGGGGACATCGATTGGTTATAAGCCAAGGGGTAGCACCCCTCGCCGACCGACTGATCCGACCGACCGTAAGGCTGGGAGCAACTCCCATAGCAGGTCAGTCACCGAGCCCGCTCGTAAGGCTGGGGGCAACTCCCCCCAGCAGGCGGAGACATCGATTGGTTATAAGCCGAGTGGTAGCACCCCTCGCCGACCAACCGATCCGACCGACCGTAAGGCTGGGAGCAACTCCCCCAGCAGGTCAGTCGTCGAGCCCGCTCGTAAGGCTGGGGGCAACTCCCCCAGCAGACGGGGACATCGATTGGTTATAAGGCGAGGGGTAGCACCCCTCGCCGACCAACTGATCCGACCGACCGTAAGGCTGGGAGCAACTCCCACAGCAGGTCAGTCGCCGGGCCTGCTCGTAAGGCTGGGGGCAACTCCTCCAGCAGACGGGGACATCGATTGGTTACAAGCCGAGGGGTAGCACCCCTCGCCGACCGACCGACCCAACCGACCGTAAGGCTGGGGGCAACTCCCCCAGCAGGTCAGTCGCCGGGCCCGCTCGTAAGGCTGGGGGGCAACTCCCCCAGCAGACGGGGACATCGATTGGTTACAAGCCGAGGGGTAGCCCCCCTCGCCGACCGACCGACCCGATCGACCGTAAGGCTGGGGGCAACTCCCCCAGCAGGTCAGTCGCCGGGCCCGCTCGTAAGGCTGGGGGCAACTCCCCCAGCAGACGGGGACATCGATTGGTTACAAGCCGAGGGGTAGCCCCCCTCGCCGACCGACCGACCCGACCGACCGTAAGGCTGGGGGCAACTCCCCCAGCAGGTCAGTCGCCGAGCCCGCTCGTTAGGCTGGGGGCAACTCCCCCAGCAGACGAGGACATCGATTGGTTACAAGCCGAGGGGTAGCCCTCCTCACCGACCGACCGACCGACCAGACCGACCGTAAGGCTGGGGGCAACTCCCCAATCAGGTCAGTCGTCGAGCTCGCTCGTAAGGTTGGGGGCAACTCTCCCAGCAGACGGGGACATCGATTGGTTACAAGCCGAGGGGTAGCCCCCCTCGCCGACCGACCGACCCGACCGACCGTAAGGCTAGGGGCAACCTAGCAGCGTGCAAGGCGATTACCAAAGCGAACCAAGTATCGCGTATGAAGGAAGAGCCACGGCGGGTCAGCTGAGAACGCATCTAAGATCCCAGTCTATGGGACCAACGGGCCTGGAGTCCCGAAGACCCTTCGCACTCGCCACGAGCGATAAAGGGAAGCCAGCAAAACGTGGAGTTCACAACAAAGTCAAGCGCAATAAAAGATCGGAGAGACCGAGGGTCCCGGCAACGCAGAAAACCCCAACGACAAGGAAAACAATGACAAATACATGGGCCGACAAAGAAACTTTATACATAGATTGTTTAGGGTTATAGGCCAAAAACGGGGGGGGGGGGGGGCAAAATGGAGTAGCTTAAGGCCCCGAGGCACGGGAAGAAGCGTCCTCTGGCACCTCGCCCTGCTCGGAGTGCGGGGGATCTGCGGGTGGGAGAGGCTGCTGGGCGTGCTCCGCAAACCGCCGGAAGGAGTTTCGGATGACGTCAATGATCCGAGGAGCCAGGAGGTCCTCGTAGGAGCTGAAGGCCTCCCTAAGGACCTCCGCGATCCTTGCCCCCAGGACCCCGTCGACGCCCCTCTCCACCTCCTTGACGAAGCGGGTCATCTGCCGCAGGTCAGCCAGCTCGATCTGGAGATCGCCCCTCTCCTGGCGGAACGTCTCTTCCGCCTCTCGGGCCGATCTTTGAGCGTCGTCCAGTTCCCCCTAGAGGTCCATCGCCTGGGCAGCAAGCTTATCCACCCGGCGTCGAAGCTGTCGAGCCTCCATGCGCGCCTCCTGGACGGCCACCTCGGCCGCCCCCGCCCTTGAGCGCTCCCGGGTTGAAGACTCCTCGAGGTCTCTCGCTCGTGCCGCCCGGCGCTGTGCCTCGACGGCCATCACGGTGGCCTGCAAAAAGGAAGGAGTTATGCAAAGAAAGATCAGAAGACAGATTTGAGAGCAGCAAGGCGGCCAAACCTGTTGAAGCTGCCAGACTAAGGAGTCCGACAGTGTGTCGGTGGGAGCTCTCTCTAGGAGAGATCGGTCCCTTGGGAGGACGGAGCCGTGCGCCAACTGGTTGGCCATGGTCCGGTCAACGAATACCGAGTCTCCGGGGGTAACCTCGGGGCCTGCCAGGACGCTCGCCAACACGCCGTCGGCTCCCACCAAGGAAGGCTCAGCCGAGACAGCGGAAGTGGCCACCAGGGTCAGCGGGAGAGTTTCGTCGGAGGCCATCGGCATCTCGGGGGCCACCAGAGTGCGGGTCTCCCAACCCTCCTTCCTCCTCTTCCTCTCGCTGGGACCAGCGGATGTAGGGGAGAACGCTTACGCCCCGCACCGCGACTACTCACGGGCGCCCGAGGGGTCAGCTCGGCTCCTGCGGTGCCTCCCTCGGCGTGGGCGGGGCGGCGGAGTTTGGCCCCCGTGGCTTCTCCCTCGGGGAGGTCCGTCACGGCCAAGAGGGGAGGCGTGACCACGACCGAGGGCTCCACTCTTCTCATGGCAGGCTCGGCCTGACGCACCTCCTCGTTAGCGGTGCGCCGGGACACCTGGCCCGATGGGTTCCCTCGGTTCCGGCTGGATCCCCGCCGGATGAGTTCGTTAACCTTATGGGTAAACTCACGCCCAGCCATCTCTGCAGAAGAAAAGACGATCAGGGTAAGCGAGAGGGAAACAGAAAGAAAGAGAGCGCCTACCGGGAGACCATAGAACAGTCTTGAGAAGCTGGTCGTCCAACAGAGGCCAGACCGACCTCTCCTGTAGAGGAAGAGACGACAGAAACCGGACGGTTGCCTGATCAGCCTCAGAGAGGGTCAACGTCAAGTTATATTGACATAACCCTCCCAACCTGTCAAGATCTCGGCGTCTCCAGGGAAGACAACAAAAACGTAGCTCGAGCTCCAGTCTCCCAACCAGCTGGGTAGACCGAGCAAGCACTCCCTCCCCGCGCGGGCCCGGAGATGCTGCCACGACCCTTGGCCGACCGTCTGAACCCGATAGTAATAAAAGAAAAGAGGCAGAGACGGATCCAACCCCTGGGCGCGGCAGATCATGATGAACCCGGTTAGCACCACAACGGAGTACGGAGTCAACTGGCACAAGGATACCATCAGGAATTCTATGACCTAGATGATGAAGGGATGAAGGGGGAAACGGAGTTCCAAGCGAAACATCTCGACGTATACGCCGACCTCGTTACTCCACGGGAAGCAAATCCGCTCGTCGTTAAAGGGAATCCGGACGTCGTACGGACGATACAAATACTTCTCCCGGATCTCCGTAACCGCCAGGAAGGGGGCCTTAGACGGCGACCCGAGGACCTCCAGGGGAACATCGAACCTCTCGACGGCCTGAGCCACGTCGTCGCCGACGGGGTCCGTGAAAAGCTTCCCCTTCCCATTGTCCCGGACAGGACGTGTCCCTGAGGGGACGCCGGGTCCCAAAGGCCGGATATTGTCAGACTCGGGCGCTGGGGAGTCCCTTGATCCCGACGCCGAATCGCCTATCCTAAGCGTAGCCATGTGGCAAAAGAAGAAGAAAAGAGGTTACCTTGAAAAGGATCTGAAGGAAGAAAGACGACGGAGAGAAGGAGATTGCAAAACCAGGATCGGGAGGAAAGGCGCGAAAGAATTGAAACTTGGGAGGCCGACGTCTTTATTGTAATGCCCTGCTAAGCTACTGCACAAGTACTAGAGGGGGAGTGAATAGTACTTTAAAATAATTAAGAGAGTTATTCCTAACTATTGTGCAAAGAACAAACGACAATGCGGAATAAACAACAATCAACAAGAGTTAAGCATACGCAAGTAAAGCATGCAACGGGTTCGGATCCACCCAAGTCTCCC
>JAULAV010003989.1:0-13000 GCA_030789695.1 Scilla litardierei | reverse complement strand
AAATAGGTTTTCATATAATTTTGGGGTGACAGGATCTGCATTTTTTATCCTATTGAGTGTGCCCAAATCAGACCGTCTCTATCTCTCTCATTCTCTCTTTATTGAGAGTGTATCCTAATCAAATTCTCTCTCCCCATACACACGTCTATGCTTAATTTTATAAAACCCACTAAACTTATGATTAAAGTCAAATAATCCCTCAAAACTTTTCTTCACATCAACGTGCCATGCAAATTGTTATTCCAGCTATCTTTTATGTAATGGAGTTGCAAAGGATTAACATGGTTTGTTAGCAGATGAAAAGACCAAACCACCTCTCATTCGGGGGTTTTATTTTTTTATTTTTGCTCCTCTTAGCTTTCTCAAGCCATCCCAAAGTGCAAGTTCTATTATTCAGGGGCTACCTTTGATGACATTGATGTGTTTTGAAGATTTACCATCCATTCTTAGCAGTTTGACAATGGAAGTATATATCTTTATGGGAGAACTGCCAGATTTGTTGTTAGAAGCTGAAGTAGGAAATATATCTACAATGAGAAAAATTCTGAAAAAGCTATTATGAGCCCTGATTTAAAAGTTGATATGATAGAGATCGAATTTGAGGAGGAGTCCAATTCAAGAAGTCTTTTAGTTGTATACGATGGAGAAAGAGTTTGAGTCTTTGAAGAATTCTAATTCGTTTGAGTTTTTGTTATTTTGAGAATTTTAGTTATTTGAGTCTTTTTGTCATTTGAGAGTTTTAGTTATTCTAGAAGTTCTAGTCATATTAGGTTTTGGGACACAAGTTGTAAGCCTATTTAAAGGCCACAACCTTGTTTGCTTTGGGTAGAATTTAATGAAGAATAATTTTTGGTGTAATCTTTTAGTTTCTCCACAAAATTAAATCTTTAATATTGGGTGAGCGTGGGCTTGATTGTCTGGGCACGAGGTCTAAAAAATCTCCACGTACGAGGTGTGCGAGTCGGTGATTGAAAGATTTTTTGTGTGAGATCCAAAAGGTTATCAACTTACACATTTTCTTCTTCTCCGAGTTTCCACCACATCCCTTCCTGTTTCCGTCCTGCGTCAAATTGGTGTCAAAGCTAAATTTGGTTTGTCTTCTCTTCTTCTTCATCCATAAAAAATTCTTTTTAGTTAGATTTAAAAGAGGGATCAAAAAAATTCAAAAGAGAACGGGAAAAACAATTTTTTGAAAAAAAAAGAGAGAAGAAAAGGAAAACAGAGAAAAAATAATTCTCAAAAAAGAAGAGAGAAAAAATCGAAAAAAACAAGAGAGAAGAGAATGGTGAACAAAGAAGAGAGAAATAATTAATTTTACAAACAAAAACCCTAACATGCGCCATCATCCTGCTCCGTCGCCCCGTCAGCATCTTCCAAACCCAATCTCCTAACTCGCATCGAAACCACGCCCCAGTCACCTCCACGATCATCGGCCGTTCTTCAACGCATTAAGCCCTTCCCGTCGTACAGCAGCCTCCCACAGCCAGTCACCAAGAAGTCAGGTCGCCATCTTTAGTTTTGGAATGAAGATTACAATGTGAACTTAACAGTTTAATAAATACGTGAAATTAAGGTTGAAAACTCAGCAGATGCTGATACATATTAATGCATGTTATCGATTTTTAGGATGGTGATATAATGTTTTAGCCAAATTATCATAACAACAGGTATTGCATCTGTAATGCGGTAGCAAATCAAGTATCAGGTAGATTCAAATTTCAAAAATGCATTCAAAATGTTTTATCAAGAACACCTTTGGTAACTTAGATAAATTTGAGCCAAGATCCGATGAATGAATTTTTGTTGGATATTCCACACGTAGCAAAGCCTACCAGATATACAACAAAACCTCTTCAACGATTTGAGATTTCATTCATAAGGTGTTGAAATGTGCTAGATTACATCTAACAAACTGGATTTCCTTATTGGGTTCTTCAATTTTAAATTTGTTAGGAAGGACCTGCATTCTTAGTCGTACACTAATCGAACTTATTTATAGGTGGTTGATGTCAGATCACATCCAATGAAATTGATTTCTCCAATAGGTTATCCAATTTTAAATTTGGCATGGTAAGACCCGCATTTTTTACCGATTGATTGTATCCTCTTCAAGCTCATTTATAGGTAGCCGAAATGTTTCATATCACATCCAATGAAATGTGTTTTCATATAATTTTGGGGTGATAGGATCTGCATTTTTGATCCTATTGAGTGTGCCCAAATCAGACTGTCTCTATCTCTCTCATTCTCTCTTTATTGAGAGTGTATCATAATCAAATTCTCTCTCCTCATACGCACGTCTACGCTTAATTTTATAAAACCCACTAAACATATGATTAAAGTCAAATAATCCATCAACTTTTCTTCACATCAACTTGCCATGCAAATTGTTAATTCAGCTATCTTTTATGTAATGGAGTTGCAAAGGATTAACATGGTTTGTTAGCAGGTGAAAAGACCAAACCACCTCTCATTCGGGGGTTTTAATTTTTTTTTGCTTCTCTTAGCTTTCTCAAGCCATCCCAAAGTGTAAGTTCTATTTTTCGGGGCTACCTTTGATGACATTGGTGTGTTTTGAAGATTTACCATCCATTCTTAGCAGTTTGACAATGGAAGTATATATCTTTATGGGAGAATTGCCTGATTTGTTGCTAGAAGCTGAAGTAGGAAATATAACTACAATGATAAAAATTCTGAAAATGCTTTTATGAGCCATGATTTAAAAGTTGATGTGATAGAGATCGAATTCGAGAAGGAGTCCAATTCAAGAAGTCTTTTGGTTGTATATGATGGAGAAAGAGTTTGAATCTTTGAAGAATTCTAATTCATTTGAGTTTTGTTATTTTGAGAATTTTAGTTATTTGAGTCTTTTTGTCATTTGAGAGTTTTAGTTATTCTAAAAGCACTAGTCGTATTAGGTTTTGGGACACAAGTTGTAAGCCTATTTAAAGGCCACAACCTTATTTGCTTTAGGTAGAATTTAATGAAGAATATTTTTTGGTGTAATCTTTTAGTTTCTTCACAAAATTAAATCTTTTACATTGGTGTGAGTGTGGGCTTGATTGTCTAGGCACGAGGTCCGAAAAATCTCCATGTACGAGGCATGTGAGTCCGTGATTGACAGATTTTCTGTGTGTGTGATCCAAAAAGTTATCAACTTCCACGTTTTCTTCTTCTTCGAGTTTCCACCACATCCCTTCCCGTTTCCGTCATGCGTCAAATTGGTATCAAAGCTAAATTTGATTTGTCTTCTCTTCTTCTTCATCCATAAAAAATTCTTGTTTGTTAGATTTAAAAAAGAGGGACAAAAAATTCAAAAGATAAAGGAAAAAACAATTTTTTTGAAAAAAGGAGAGAAGAAAAGGAAAACAAAAAAAATAATTCTCAAAAAAGAAGAGAGAAAACACAAGAGAGACAAGAGAATGACTGAACAAAGAAGAGAGAAATAAATAATTTTACGAACAAAAACCCTTACATGCGCCATCCTCCTCATTCGTCGCCTCGTCAGCAGCTTCCAACCCCAATCGCCTAGCTCGCATCAAAACCACGCCCTAGTCACCTCCACGATCACCGGCCATTCTTCAAGGCATTAAGCCCTTCTCATCGAACAACAGCCTCCCACAGCCAGTCACCAAGAAGTCATGTCGCCATCTTTAGTTTTGGATTTAAGATTACAATGTGAACTTAACAGTTTAATAAAGACATGAAATTAAGGTTGAAAACTGAGCAGATGCCGATTCATATCAATGCATGATATCGGTTTTTAGGATGGTGATATAATATTGTAGCCAAATTATCAGAACAGGTATTGCATCCATAATGCGATAGCAAATCAAGTATCCGGTAGATTCAAATTTCAAAAATGCATTCAAAAATGCAGCAAATCAATCTTCATTATAACATTGTAATGAAGATTACAATGTGAACTTAACAGCTTACTTTATTTACTCATTTAAAATTGGTCCCAAGTAATAAGGTGAGCTTAGAATTTCATATAATTAACAATAAAAATGTATGGTAAATTTATCATGGAAATGGTTGGATGAGAATTACACATGAGAAAATTAAGTTAGAGATAAATAAATCAATTCATCAATCATCATACAAACCTATAGTCCCTATTAAAGAATTAGGCTTAATGATGTCAAGAAAGCTTTGAAGAAAATGAAAACCATGACCGTCTTGGGATCTAATGATACCATTTGAAGTTTGAAATCATTTATTACCTTATGGGATTGAATATTTAAATAATTTTTTTAGAAAAATACATATAGGATGTGAGAAGTACCTAAATAGCATACATAAATGGCATAGAACTATATACAGATGAAGTGGGAATGTGAGGGGGGAGGATGGGGAGAGAGCGTGCAAATAATAAGAAAAGAAACAGACAATTCTTTTTAAATTCAGTGATTGTACACCACATATGTCTACCATATAAACTACGTAATTATTGATAAAGTTGACTTATTGGGGAGGAAAGAGATCCACATGGTTCTAATTGTTTACAAAAAGTTTATAATAAGGTTCTTAAGGAGATTATCTAATGAATTTTAGCACTTTTTACTTATCTGACTAACATTATATAGCGTGTAACCATTGTGAGAACCATTGAATGAAAGATGGTCCTTTTCCGTATTACCATATGCTTACACAGAGAATCAGAATTAAGCCCATATCAAAACATCTTTTACTTTGGTTATGGATAAACTTTTTACATATAATTAGGATGGCCTAGTTTATCAAAGGGTTTAGTTTCTCAAATCGAGATTTCAAAATGTTTCAAAGTCAAACTATAGAATCATAATCACACCTTATGAAACCCCCAAAAAGATATGTTTGGTAACCATTTTGGAGTCATTTAAAACATTTGTCTCCGAAACCGGTGTTTCAAAAATTCTATTTTGGAAAGTCCAAAATGAACTTAACAGTACAAACATGTAAACAAAACCCCAGTTCGAGAAACTGGATTGCCAAACTAAGTCGATAGGGGCCCATGTTGGCCGTTTGTTATACTAAGACGAACCAAGACAAATATAGACTGCAGCAACAAGAAATGGATAAAGGCAACCCAAGTGGTCACTATGTGTAATTAACGCAGAAAAGATGGACTGTCAATAACTTGGCTGAAAGATTTTGGGTTACCAACATCTGTGCAATATAACTAGCATGCACACAAAACCTTCGCTATAGTAATTAATGACAATGTCAAATATTGCATAATGACTATATAACAAGACAACACGATATGGGAAAAGCATAAAAAAATTTGCATAGACAGCCCCAAAGATTTGGGATAAATCGATTTAGTTATTGATTGGACTATTTTGACCGAGCCCGGAAGAGCCAGGTCAACTACGACCAGTCAACCGGCCTACTACGGCCTTGGGCTCCGGCCCAAGGATCTCACGGACGGGTTGCGCTTCTCCACCCAAGACGAAGGCCCAACTGACTGCCCACTTCAATAGTGGAGGAAAATATGGCCCGACTTAATGGCCATCACTCTCTAGCCATCATGGCTCGCTAATTATGACCTGGCTTAATGGCCATCATTCTCTAGCCATCATGGCAGTCTAATCATGGCCCGGCTTAATGGCCATCATTCTCTAGCCATCATGGCTATCTAATCATGGCCCGGCTTAATGGCCATCACTCTCTAGCCATCATGACTATCTAATTATGGCCCGGCTTAATGGCCATCACTCCCTAGCCATCATGGCTTGCCAGATATGGCAACCGCCAAAGGCCATCACTCCAGCCATCATGACCAATTTTATGGCATTCTTCCCCTCATCAAGACGGGTACAATTAGTGGGGGTCAATGCTCCCCACGCGACACGCTCCCATGAATGACGGCAATAATGGTCCATTATCGCAGGGGGCTCAAGTATATGAAGGAGGGGAGCGTCATAGCAAAGGGGGCCGGATCTTCGTGATCTACAACAATGGTATCGTATACTAACACTCTTACACCTTCTTCCACCTTGAATATTTCTCCTCCAAAGCTCGATCTGAGGATCGGGGCTTGGTCTCTCCGTGAACCAAGTCCGGTCCCGCCGAGCATCTATCAGACCCGACCTGACTTTGGCATCGGAGGGGAATCGATCGGAACCAAGGTCCGACCCCCTTGACGAGCTCTCTCGTCTATTCAGGTCCAGAAGATCCAACGACGCTGAGGCTACCCCTCAGCGTCCTCCCAACCGGAGCCGAGCGCCCTCGTCCTCGAGTCCGCTCATCTCCACCACCAGGAGACAACGCTCTGCCGAGGCTACCCTTTGACGGGCCGACGCGAAGATCCACACGTCCCTCACCGAGCGATCCCGCCTTTAACCGATCCCGGAGGTTGTCATCCCGCCGAGGCTACCCCTCGGCCTGCCGAAGAACGGAGCCGCGCCTTCCCACTCAAGCGAACGCGCCATCGGCCAACCCCACGGGTCATCTCCGTCTCACGTGATAGCCACGACATCACGGGGGTCCCGTGTGTCCCCTTTGACCGTGTTGACCCCGCACTATCCATACTATCAATTTGTGGGGAAAATTGACGCGTAAACATTTGGCGCCGTCTGTGGGAACGAATCTACACCCATGTCATCAACCACACCAACAATGATTCGTCCTTGCTAATCAAAGGCCTGGAAGGCCAACTCCTGAAGGGGGGAAGACTCCAAGCCCGAAGGGTGATCCTGTATCGCATCCTCGGAACTATCGATCCAAGCTCCCCCTCACAAGTCAAAGAAGCGAATTGACTGGAATTCAGCAAATATACATCTCCTAATCGTCTGAGAAGGCCGACTGTCGCATGCACAAACCCACAAAAGATCAAGTCTCCCACGAGTACTCATCACGGCTGACTCTCTTTTGAAACGAATTCGCAAGCCCAGCCTGCCGGCCCGTGATCGCACTGACGATTTCCAGCAATGCGTGCTCTTCCAAGAGGGCGGTTCAAGACAAATCTTGACGGAGTGGGTGTCGGTCCGACCCAATCGTCGTCATACGAATCCAACGACAAGGAATCCGGCGGTGATGGTCAGACTCTAGTGGCAAATCCAATGACGTGTCGTCGTCACGATCCCATGGGGATCCATCGCGGATCTTAACGAGATCGTGAAAAGAGTCACCGACGCTGGATTTGGCGGCGAGATCCACCACATGGGCAGCATCCCTCGCCGAGACTTCCTCGACAAGAGCCCCTCACGCCTCGGCATCCTCGCCACCACCAAAGGGCCAGTCCGTCGGTATCGAGTACGGTCCGTCGAGCTAGGAGCTCAACTTCGAAGGGAGAAACCACGACTACATCGATACCTCAGCCCCCGCTCACCGTTCTTGCCTCCGCAAATCGCCTTTGGGGGTTGAGAAAGGGAAGAGCAAAGGGGAAATTACGAATTGCTGAGATCCGTGGCGAGGTCCAATGTTGCGAGGCCCTTGCGATAGAAGTCGAAAAGGTTGAAAGAGAGCATGGACAGAGCCTGGGTGAACCAGAGGACCAACGATCCGACCCGACTACTGCTCCGAAAGTTAATCGAATGACCAACACCCCGGAGGTTAACATGTCCAGATCTGATCACAGCTCTGATCTGGAAGAGAGCGAGACGACCGCTGATCTCCCAGCGGACCTCAGAGTAAAACTGGGCCCGGCCTGCTGCCGTCGTCCAACTTCCGTCCGAGGTCGGAGAGTTGTTGGACTACCGATTGGCGATCGACCGACCCTTGCCCAAGCTCGAGGCCCCCGCGCCTCCATGCCCTCCTCACCGAGCTGACGGTCCAGCAGAGCTGATGGTCCAACAGAGCTCTTCATTCCGAGTAGCCGATCTGTCAGAGTCCCTCCGGTCGGAGGGGTGATTTGTTCACGGATGGTTCACACAATTGCTCTGGCATGGGGCAGGCAGGGGGCAAACTGAGGATTGCTCACTTATTTAGACACCACAAGGTGGCAGGGGTACAACCTTGCGAGCTTCCATTTCTTTGGAAAGACTTCTAGCGGATCCTCCAATCGACAAATTGGCTTAAGTTGTCATTGGTGGCTTTCGCTTGCGCTGAAATGTCCACTCTTTTGGAAAACCATCGGCCACTTGTCATCGAGCAATCGGCAATCGCAGAGATCCTCGACTTGACGGCTGTTTATCGGCTACTGGTCGGCTCCTTATGCTCGGCCTATCTCTGTCTTAGCCGAGCCGAAGATGGATCCTTCATTTGCAGAACGAGACGTGCCGAACTGACAACGCTATCGAGCTGATCCAAACAAGCATGCGGGGATGCCGACCCCCATCTCCAAGATCCTTAGCTCGAGCATCGTCCGCGCTCAAAACCATCCGATCCAGCATAATCCGAGCTCAGAGCCGAGTTGCCGGTCATGCCGAGCTCTCTTCGCAAGCCGGGCCGAAGCACGACCGTCCGAGTTCGAGCATCCAGACCGCTCCACCGACCGTGGCTGAGCCGATCTGGCCGAAGCACCACCGTCCGAGTTCAAGCATGCAGACCGCTCCTCCGACCGTGGCCGAGCCGATCTGGCCGAAGTCCGAGTTTAAGCATCCAGACCGCTCCCCCGACAGTGCTGCTGGGTCCCCCTTGCGAACTACTCCTGCATCCACCCGAGCTAGACGAAGTAGTGGCAGAGCGCCACCATGAAATCTTCAAAAGTCTTCACCTTTTTCGTCGGCCGTAAGTCAAGGGGCAACTCCCCTCGCAACCGAACGGATCGGTCGTAAGGCTGGAGGCAACTCTCCCAGCAGGTCGATCACACGATTGACCCTAAGACTGGGACGAGCTCCCCCAACAGGTCAATCGACCCGTCGATCATAAGGCTGGGGGCAACTCCTCTAGCAGACCGACGAGATCAACCGTAAAGTTGGGGGCAACTCTACCAGCTGGCTGATCACTCGATTGACCATAAGACTGAGTGGTAGCTCCCTCAGCAGGCCAATCAACCCACCGACCATAAGGCTGGGGGCAACTCCCCAGCTGGTCGACCCACTCCTTCGTCGGCCGTAAGTCGAGTGGCAACTCTCCTCGCCACCGAACGAACGAGATCGATCGTAAGGCTGGGGGCAACTCCCCCAGCAAGTCGACCCACTCCTTTGTCGGCCGTAAGTCGAGGGGCAACCTCCCCGCCCCCGAACGAACAGGATCGGTCATAAGACTGGGGATAACTCCCCCAGCTGGCCAACCAAACTCCTTCGTCGACCGTAAGTCGAAGGGCAACTCCCTTCGCCACCGAACGAGTCCCGAACCGACGATCTATCGCCACTAGCCAACTCCGCAAGAATGACCAATTTTACAAAAGGAGCATCATCTCCCCCTTATACTACATCACCCGACATCCACCTCAACAACGGTAGAGCTCAGAAGATGAGGGCAATTGATAGGACTATTTTGACCGAGCCCGGAAGAGCCAGGTCAGCTACGACCAGTCAACCGGCCTACTACGGCCTTGGGCTCCGGCCCAAGGATCTCACGGGCGGGTCGCGCTTCTCCACCCAAGACGAAGGCCCAACTGACTGCCCACTTCAATAGTGGAGGAAAATATAGCCCGACTTAATGGCCATCACTCTCTAGCCATCATGGCTCGCTAATTATGACTCGGCTTAATGGCCATCATTCTCTAGCCATCATGGCAGTCTAATCATGGCCCGGCTTAATGGCCATCATTCTCTAGCCATCATGGCTATCTAATCATGGCCCGGCTTAATGGCCATCACTCTCTAGCCATCATGGCTATCTAATTATGGCCCGGCTTAATGGCCATCATTCCCTAGCCATCATGGCTTGCCAGATATGGCAACCGCCAAAGGCCATCACTCTAGCCATCATGGCCACTTTTATGTCATTCTTCCCCTCATCAAAACGGGTACAATTAGTGGGGGTCAATGCTCTCCACGCGGCACGCTCCCATGAATGACGGCAATAATGGCCCATTATCGCAGGGGGCTCAAGTATATGAAGGAGGGGATGCGTCATAGCAAAGGGGGCCGGATCTTCGTGATCTACAACAATGGTATCGTATACTAACACTCTTACACCTTCTTCCACCTTGAATATTTCTCCTCCAAAGCTCAGTAAGAGGATCGGGGCTTGGTCTCTCCGTGAACCAAGTCCGGTCCCGCCGAGCATCTATCAGACCCGATCTGACTTTGGCATCGGAGGAGAATCGGTCGGAACCAAGGTCCGACCCCCCTGACAAGCTCTCTCGTCTATTCAGGTCCAGAAAATCCAGCGACGCCGAGGCTATCCCTCAGCGTCCTCCCAACCGGAGCCGAGCGCCCTCGTCTATTCAGGTCCAGGAAATCCAGCGACACCGAGGCTATCCCTCAGCGTCCTCCCAACCGGAGCCGAGCGCCCTCGTCCTCGAGTCCGCTCATCTCCACCACCAGGAGGCAACGCTCTGCCGAGGCTACCCTTCGGCAGGCCGACGCGAAGATCCGTGCGTCCCTCACCGAGCGATCCCGCCTTTAACCGATCCCGGAGTTGTCATCCCGCCGAGGCTACCCCTCGGCCTACCGAAGAACGGAGCCGCGCCTTCCCGCTCAAGCGAACACGCCATCGGCCGACCCCACGGGTCATCTCCGTCTCACGTAACAGCCACGACATCACGGGGGTCCCGCGTGTCCCCTTTGACTATGTTGACCCCGCACCCTCCATACTATCGATTTGCAGGGAAAATTCACTCGTAAACAGTTATAGTTGTTTGTACATTAAATCGCACATAATGAACCGAGTTCATTAAGACACTAATCAAGTCAAAACCAAATGCACGCAAGAAACTCACGGGAGCCAAGCAAACAAAAATTTCTCAACTTTCAATTCAACAAAACAAATATATATATATATATATATATATATATATATATATATATATATGAACAATAAAAAGGTACAAGTTCAAAGCAATTCTCAAAGAATGAAGAATGCCTAATAAATTATAATTATATTAATTTTACCTGAACAAAAGCACTCCCTTCATCAGAAATCTCAATTGGAATAATCAGCCACTTGCTATATGAATATCGCCAATTCATGCTCAAAGCAGCTGTAGCTCCCGCAACAGCGATCACAACACCAGAATCCCCAGGATGAACAGTGGAATCGGAGACGTTGACATGAGAGAGAGTGATATTGTTAGCGGACACATGAACAGTTCCGATGATCGGAATGTTTATCGATTTCTCGATGACGGGCAGCTTGAGTGGGACCAGAGCTTTAAGCTCCTGCTCAATCAGCAAGTCCTTCACAAAATTGAGACCCTTTTCGGATATCACTGCATTTATGAACCCATCGTCGCTGGACTGGGATTGAACAGAAGCAGAGAGGGAGAAAATCGACAGGAGAAGCAAACGGAAAAGGGGCGCCATGAACGAAATGTCTACTTTGGATGAAAATTTCTCGAATTTGAAAGTGACCCAGATGGGAAAATCCCTTTTTGATGAAGACCCAGATCGATTCAGATCTCGGGGTGCGAAAACAACGAATTTGGAAGCAAAAAAAACGAAGAATTATTGAGAAGGAACTGAGGAGGAGGATAGGGTACAAGATTATTGAAGGGGAGGAGACAACAACTTGTCTGATATAATTATCAGTTGTTGGTAGTTGAGTACAAGTTTGGAATTCTATGATGCATTTTATTTTAACAATCTTTGCTGTCACCCTCGCTGATGAGAACATGAACCTCGTGGTTGGATTCGGATATCCCATGGAGCGAGATGAGAATGGAAGGGTTTTTTTTCACGCTTCTGTCACGACTGGATGATTCATTTTTTTAGTTGTTGGCATTTATCAGTTGACTTAATGATTCATTCTAATCCAAGTGATGTAATTAGTGTCAGTGCGTGTTTTATTCTATGCATCATCATGGATGTCACAAAATCAAAAATCATGTGAATTTAACAATATTTGACCATCGGCCTATCCCTTGCAAATTCAATGGCTTCGGAAGAGTATAACTTTTTTGTATGAGATAATCGATGGTCAAATACACCTAGGTTTTACCCGTGGTTGGGGTTTTGATGTTTTAGGATATGTGCAACACCTCTCAAAAAAAATTTGAACTTCTTTCGTTTTTTTATTTCTGTGAGCTGTAAGTGTGGAAATTTTCATGCGCTGACGGCAGATAGCCATAAATTTCTGTTATGTCCTTTTGTTTTCACAAATAATATCAGTGGTCTAACGATTTTGTTAGTTTTTTTAATTAACTTGATCCGCATTTGATGGTCTCACTTATTCTTAGATTAGTTTGGATTTAACCATATAAAAACCCGCATGTGACCTTGATAATGGCAAAATGGAAACAAGATTTACAGAAATTGCAATAACATCATCAACGAATAAGTTTTAAGGTTATGGTTAGAGTGGAGAAGATGTGTGAGAGAGAAATATGGATTAGTTGATTTTATGAGCAATTCTTCTTATCATATTCTTTGCAAGTTAGAGGGAGCGAGGGAGCGAGGAGTGGAGAAGGGGGGAGAGGGTCTGGAATGAAATACAAGGTTCATTTATTAATTTTTTTTGTTTTTAAGGTAGATGTGCATCCATCGTTGAGGTGGATAGATGGGGGGTTGGGGATTCGGGGGGTTTTAAATAAATCCCCATCCAAGACCGACAAACAGTGAGGTCGAAAAAAACGAATTCAAAATCTCAATAACAAAAACTGAATTGCATGGCACTCACGAAAACAAAGCTCATCATGTATTTCATTTTATACTAGTTGACAAGGTTATAAAAAGAAAATGTTATAACATCGTAGAAAAAATGTAATGGCCCGTTTTCATCTCTCACTCTCTTCTTTTTCTTTTTCTTTTTCTTTTCATTGGCCCGCTTAGGCCCAAGCCCACTGGGCTTCCCCGGTTTCTCCTCCCCCCTCCCCCCTCCCCCCTCCTCTCGGGTGTAAACGGGTTGGGTTTGGATCGGATTTAGGTAAAATTCAAACTGGACCTATAAGAAATTCGAGTTTGAACTCGGGTCTGTTGAGTATTGGACTTCTCCCTACTTGGTGTTAATGATGAGCAAACAG
>JAULAV010003984.1:0-15997 GCA_030789695.1 Scilla litardierei | reverse complement strand
TGATCCTTACATATATGTATACAAAGCTTCATTTGTTAATAGCTTGTTATATATTCATCTGCCATGTTAATTTGAGAAGCATGCTCAAGCCATGAACGTACATAGTGTCATGATATTTTTCTTATGAGATTTATAATACAATGTATGTTGTTAAAGCATGACATTGATGAAATGATGATGGAAAGGAAATGTTGTGTAAGTGGTAATTGAGACTGCAAAAGTAACATACCATACATAAAACTGAAAGTGAGGTAGAATGATGCAGGTCAGGAACGCTCGATCCATTCTAAGATGGGTGAGGTTTCAGATTTGGGTTCGGGGGAAAACGTGTAAAAAGTAGGCGTTTAAGGAGTTGACACTTATGATGATTTCTCACCCCATGCTATCGACAGCCGGCAGGGGGAGTATGCAGGGTTAGAGAGGCCGCTGGTGTACTCGTGATGCACCATGACGGTAACTGATGGTTTGCTCTGTTTTCCACTTAAAACCCAAGAATTTCTCACTCCCTACTGAGGAGTTACGAGAGGCCCCCCAGTGCTCATGTCGTTGGTTGAGATACCACTTTTGCACCCACCCTGGGTGAAGTCCAGCTTCTTAAAAGTGTCCTACTAGTTACACGGATTCCCAAACATGTGAACTAATATTTGCTATAATTGTTGTTAATTTACAAATGTTGCCATTATGTTGTCATGTTCTCAGTTTCTTTTTAATAATTGTATGCTTTGATATGAACACTTATGTTTGCATGTTGGCCTCATACTTTTAGACCACCCTTAGATAAGAAGTCATGTTCCTAATGAAACCCCTTTAGCGGTGTTCGGATTTTCCTACTGGGTCACGCGTTGACGTGCCCCCTTTGTGGTTTTCAGGAGTAGGACAAGAGCAGCAGCCTGTGCGGGTCCCAACACAAGAGACTGTTACCAGATCAGAGGTAGAGCCTGCAGGTGACTTTGTCCATTTGGACTTTCCTGGGGTAGAGTAGTGGGTGCGTTGTATCGGGTGTGGACACTTTTTGTACTTTTTGGGTTGGGGGTTTCTCTTTTTGTTGTTCCCCACTTTTGTACACCCCTTGTACAGCTGATGTATGTATCCAGTACTTTGTATTATATAATGTAATGTTCAGTTAGTTATGCTTTCTTTTCAGTACTGCGAATTTTATATCCTCTTGAAGCACTTAACTTTTCTTCTGCTATACTATTCTAGTGTTATTGCAGTGGCCTGCTTATTTAATTAATTTAACCACAATAATGCCTAGTAGTATTTAGATAGAAGGGCTCGAAGCCCAGAGTCTGAATACTACGGCGGCCTAGTCAGCTATGTAACTCTGTATTTGGGAGAGCGGGGCGTGACAGACCATCAGACTCGAACTGACGACCGATCGACCAACTGCGTAGTAGAAGACCAAATGCTTAGCATCCTCGTATCTGACTTGTACAGAGTCAGATAGGTCGAATCCAAGAACATCCGAGTTATCTCTGCACAAGATAACTCGTCTCAACAACCAATGTTTCTACTGTACCAAATCGAGCCAATTTTCATAATCTCCACCTTGGCAAGATTCGAGCCTTCGACCATCGAATGACCCTCACTGCATCACCTTGGTAAAGCATTAACTGGTGCCTCCCGCCTTTTTTTGATCCGAATAGCCAAATGTCCCGAAGGACTGAATGCTCCACCGAGCTACGAAAGTCCCCTCTTGAGACCGACTGACTCTTTCGAGTCATGATGCCCCCTCTTGGGACCGACGTCAACTTCATCGAGTAACCACATTGAGCAAGTTCAAACAATGCTTGAACTTGACTCCCGATACAACCTTCGTCAGTATGTCCACTGTAATGGCCCTAGAATTAATGTACATGTATGGATGCGTATTTTTAGATGTATAAGTGTATGTATAAATTCTGTAGAATATATCCTAAAATATAAAGTGAGATTGATGTACGTGTCTCTTGTGCAAGTATGTATGCATGAATATTCAAATCGTCGTTAAAAATAGAAGAAATCCATCAATTACCAATTTCATGCCAGTGATGACAAACCGACTCACTATATTTTATAACATTTTTTGAAAAATTGACATCAATACGTGCTGGCACGCACGTTCGCATGTACACAATATCGACACGTTGCTACAAGATATCCTTATTTCCAGCCGCAAATCCTTACACAATTTATGGACACCGCAACCAAACATGGTAAAACTAGAAATAACCGGTGCACAAAGTGAACGTCGTGGGAAAAAAAACCCGTACGAAAAGGATGATGTGCACACACGCAACCGAAAAGAAGAGAGAAATATGAGTGTGTGTCGGTAGCGTCGGGGGTAAAAAGACCTAAAAACAAAACCCAAAGCCCAAAAACCCAAAGCCCAAAAGAAAGCCCAAAACCCCAAATCTGACTAGGCTGCTGACTGGGCTAGGCGATGTGATGTTTGTCCAGTCAGCTTGTGACCGGGACAAACGTCACATCGACCACCCTCAATTGTATAATAGATTACAAAAAAGAGCTTTATGTTGTGAAGCATCAAATCTGGTGGGGGAGACACCGGTCCTTTATTTATAGTAGAGAGAAGAGCGTACATGGATAGGGTTACAATAGATATGATCTTATCTTATGAATAAGATGTAATCCCAATACAAACTCTCGTCAACATCCGTTTACAACACGCCCCCTTATCCAGCCATAATTGTGGACTCTGCTCATGAATACTTCGGGATTCTGAGTGTTTTATGAGTCTCATATGGGGTGGATACTTCAGGATCCATAGTTGATGAGCTTTCCTCGTAAAAACCTTTGTCTATGGAAAACCCTGTGGAAAAAAAACCATAGCTAAGAAAAAAGAGTACAAACTCTATCCAACACCCCCTGATCTGTACAAGCATTAAGGCTTTCAGATCTCTTAGGCGCCTCATACCAATCTTCTGTACAAACTTCCTAAAATTATTTGTAGGAAGAGATTTACTGAACAAGTCTGCCAGGTTGTCACATGATTGTACTTATCTGGCATCGATCTCGCCATCTCTTTGTAGCTCATGCGTCCAGAAGAATTTTGGGAAAATATACTTCATTCTGTCGGCTTTAATGTAACCACTGATGTGTCATTATATTCCACATTTTATATATGTGATTACACATCAAAATGATTGCTTAATTACACATTTCATATGCTTTTACGCTCATAATTGGAACTATTTTACTTTAAGAGCGTTTGGTTGCATTTCAGGGAATATCGAGCGATTTGGAGTATATTGGAGGAAAGAGCGCATGCTTCGACACCGGAACTCTTGAGGCGCCGCGTTTGGTGACTTAAAGCTCCCAGTGAGCAAGGAAGGGGTAAGAGAGAAGGAGTGAATAAGAGGAGAATGAAGAAAGCATGGTTCTATAATACCATGACTCATGGATTCTGACACGTGTAAATGTCGGTATTTCGGTGTCTTCTGGAGTAAACCTTGCATGTCGGGACCAAAGCGCGCTTATACGGCAAAGATCCGATGGCCAAAGATGAGGACTAGAAGTTTTGGAGCTTCACCCGGTCGTGTGGATGAGCCACCCGACCAGGTCGTATCATGGTATCAGTCCTGCGCTCCAGCCAGGCAACACACTGTGCCACCCGATCAGGTGAATGACCGGGTGGTGAGGAGACAGAGTGGCATTCATGGAGGAGATTCTCACCCGATCGGGTCATCTCCTCGGGTCATTTTGGGGAAGAACTCACCCGACCGGTTGACACTTCAACCGATCGGGTGGCCTTTTCTTCCCCTTTCGTGCACTGCTGCTGCATTAATTAAAGATATTCTATCATTCCAGTAGGAGTTTGGGTGATCTCTTATTTTTATAGTGACAGCATCGTCGTCGGCTTTCCAACGATAGGTCGCATGCCCAAATCCGAAATTTCTATATTTTTCTGGAATTTTCTGAGCGCAGCTGTGTGCTGAAATTCTAGGCTGTATGGAATCTGATTCCCACCCGATCGGGTGGACTATCCACCCGACCGGGTGAGCCCATTTTCAGTAGTTCAGTGTCTCTGTTTGTTTCCACCCGATCGGGTGAACTTCCACCCGATCGGGTGGCACTTTTTCAGCAGTTTTAGTGGGTATTTGTACCCGAACTGTTAGGGTTTTGGGGGGAATTGGCAGCCGTCATTTTTGGGGAAGAGAGTGGACTTTTTATGTAGTTTTTAGAGAGTTTCTTTATATCTTTTTGAGAGTTTTTTGGAGACAATCTTTTGGGAGTTAGGTTATGCCCTAGGCCCCTCCCTTGTACCAAGATAAGTATTTTTGTTCCCTTGAATTCTATTTTTAGTTCTTTTTATCGATTGATTATTGAATATCTCTTTGATGCATGCTATGATGAATTCTCTTGGTGTTATTGAATCTTCTATTGTTTTACCTATGATGCATGCATAGTTCCATCTAGGGCTAAGGGATTAGCCCATGGATTTTAGGGTTTAGATGTAAAGATGGGATTTTTATGATGCGTTGGGTATAAAAGGGGTTGTATTTTGGTTGATCTAGCAAAATCCCTAAGAGAATTTATACTGAGATCATGCCCATGATCAGTGGAATCGATTAGCTTAAGGAGTATCCTACGGATTTAATTAGGGAGTTTGTGGATTCAACCGAGGTACGTGACCATGCCCGGCTCGTGCCTTGATGGGATCCACCGACGAACTATATCACTAATTGACGGCTACCACCATTACGTCAATAAGAGCCACCAAAATACCTCGAAACTCTAACCCATGAAAGTGTTATGCGTTGAGAGCGTTCGAACCACAAGAGTGGCAAGAACTTTGTAGATCCTTAATGCACGTATCGTATGCGCCTATCACGTGAGCAGGGTTAATGTGATACGTTAGATTCATGATGCCCAGACACATGGATTCACTTTCTAGATGCTACAAACCCCCAATAAAACCAATGCAACTTAAGAGTCCTAGCCTAGCATCGACATCCGATGGTCCTAGTGGCAAGTCCTAAAGCCCTAGTCTTTTCTTTCTTTCTTTGTATGGAGTCCTTTGTTTGCGACATCGAGTGACACGACTTTCGCATCCATCACCATTACGACACTCCACAACCACATCCACCAATAAACCCGCAAGTCTAACTCAACCTAGGAGTAGATAGGTAGTATATCACCACTTCCCCGTCTTCGATACCCACCCGCCACTATACCGTGCACTTGCGGTAAACGACATCGATTCGGAGTTAGTTCTGGGCCGATCAAGTTTATGGCGTCGTTGCCGGGGATTTATCTCCGTGTAATTTGCGCCATAACTAGGTTGCTCTAGGGTTACATTTCGGATGCATCAACCACCTCGTAACTGAGTGATGCAAGTAGCATTTTCCTCGAACATAGTAGTAGGTTCAGACCTGTAACCTTCATCAGCATAACCAACAAGTGTCGAGGATAATCCAATTTTGTAAAATAGTCCCAAATCTGTTGACCCTTAGAGATAGCGCATAAGGTGCTTAACCTCGGTCCAGTGACGTTGTGTAGGTTCTGCACTGTATCTGGTTAGTAAATTTATTGCGAACGCTATATCGGGGCGCATGCAATTGGCCAGATATAGAAGTGCTTCAATAGTACTCAGATAAGGGAACCCACCCTCTTCCAGCGGTCGGAAGGGGTCATTATGTGCATCCAGAGATCGTACCACCATATGTATACTTAGTGGATGCTATTGGTCAATATGAAATATTTGCAACAGTTTCTTTGTGTATGTGGTTTGATGTAGCAGGATTCCGTCTTTTAAATGTTCAATCTGTAAGCCAAGGCAGAATTTCGTTTTGCCTTGGTCTTTCATTTCGAATTTTTTTGTTAAGTTTACAGATATCTTAGTGATCTGTTTAGGAGATCCAACGAGGTTTAGATCGTCTACGTAGACTGCTATAATGATGAATCATTTTTCCTTTGCTCTTATAAAGATGCAATTGCAGACTTCATTATTGTTGAATCCTTATTGTGCAAGGAATTCACTAAGTCAGTTGTACCACATTCTTCCCAATTGTTTAAGACCATACAATGATCTTTGAAGCTTAAGGGAGTAGACGTCCCAATATCAATCTTTTAATTCAGCAGGCATTGAAAAGCCATCAGAAAGTTTCATATAAATCTCTTTATCGAGATTACCATATAGATATGTAGTCACAACATCCATTAGCTGCATATCTAATCCTTCCGTTACTGTTAAGCTTATTAAGAATCGAAAAGTGATCGCATACATTACCGGTGAGTATATTTCTTCATGGTCTATACCCGATCTTTGGGAAAATCCCTGTACTACAAGCCTTGCTTTGCAGCGTGCGATCTCATTATTTTCATTTCTTTTTCTGACAAATATCCATTTGTATCCCACATGTTTGACACCAACTGGTGTCTGGACTATTTGCCCAAAAACTTTGTGTTTCTTAAGAGAGTCCAGCTCTACTTCTATTGCCTCATTCCACTTTGGTCAATCATTTCTTCGTTTGCATTCAGCAACGGAATGTGGATCATGATCATCATCACTTTCAGTGACGTGAATGGAAATCTAAAATGTAAAGTCATCGTCAACGACTATACTCTTTCTGTCCAACACCTCCCCTCTACGTACATAATTTAATGATATTTCGGTTTCTCCCGATAGTTCCTCTGCAGTGGATTCCGAAAGGGGTGAGGGTATGTACATGAGCTCATTTCTTTGTGGGGGTATCGTCCCAAGGTCTCCAGGTATTTTTCTTTTTCTTGGATTTTTGTCCTTGAAGCCTGGTGGTCTACCTCTTTTTGTTAAGGAGCAGCCACTTCTGCTGCAGGTGGATTGCATCTATTCTCGGGGATGTCAATCCTAACTGGAGTATTTACAGTA
Organism: Scilla litardierei; assembly: GCA_030789695.1. Lineage (NCBI taxonomy): Eukaryota > Viridiplantae > Streptophyta > Magnoliopsida > Asparagales > Asparagaceae > Scilla > Scilla litardierei. Next base: position 9,150 of record JAULAV010003984.1, on the reverse strand, counting down.
GTGATGGGTGATCTGACAATCTTCTAGTTGTCAGTAAATGAGTTCGGTAACTGATGAACAGTGTTCTGTATGTGGAGGATCTTTAGGATCTCATCTTCACATTGTTTCGTTACCGGATCATAGTGGATCAGAGATTTCGTATCCCACGATATAATTTGCTTAGTTCCAGATTTTTCAGTATCTGGGCCCATTTTGGGGAAACTTGTCTTATCAAATTCACAGTCTTTAAGACGTGCCTTAAATGTGTCCCCTGTTTGGGGTTCTATGTATCTTATAATTGAGGGTGAGTCAAACCCTACATAGATACCAAGGCAACGTTGAGGACCCATTTTTGTCCTCTATGGTGGTGCAATGGGCATATAAAGTACGCAACTGAAGATTCTCAAGTGAGATATATTCGGTGGTATTACATAGGCAAGTTGCATTGGAGAGAGGCTCTGACCTCCAGAGGGTCTTATTTTTATTAACGATGCAGCATGCAAAATTGCATGTCGCCATGCTGTTGGCCTATTTAGTTCACTAAATAGGTCATACAAGTTAATTTTGATGATGACAAACAAGCCGTGTGACTAACGTCTTTCATTAAATGATTTCAGGGGGAAAAATGCAAAATAAATTTTGTTTGCAAGAGAAAGATTGTATATGGACATTGGTGCAAAAAGGATCCTCAACCAACAACACTCAAAAGCCATATCCAAAATCACGCAGGGGATTGATTCAAGAAAAGAGTAGTTTCTTTCGAACTTATCTTCATCCAAAGATAAATGCGAAAAGCACGACAGAGGTTACAATAATAACTGAAAAGATATGCATCAACCTCTAGATACAACGTATAAAGGAATGAAGAGAGCTTGATCTTTCGGGTTAGCAGATAGCAAGGATATCTCTCAATAATTGTTGTTGCTTCAAAAGATCTCAAACATTAAAAAAAGTATTTTGAATTCTCTTAGTGAACAGATCCTTCAGCGCATCAACTTGAAGGGCTGCTGCTTAAACATTTTCCAGAAAATCACAGGTCGCAGCTTCTTCCTAAGTTTAATAGGGCTTCTTCAATCAAGTACAGGGCTTCTTCAATCAAATTCTCCAGGGCTTCTTCACAAGTTTCGACTTCACAAATTCTCCAGGGCTTCTTCAATCAAACACATGCAAGCCTAGTGATGCGTCCGGAACCAACTCCGAAACGATGTCGTTTACCGCAAGCGCACGGTATAGTGGCAAGCGGGTATCGAACACGAGGAAGCGGTGCTATACTACCTATCTACTCCTAGGTTGAGTTAGACTTGCGGGTTTATTGGTGGATGTGGAATATGGACGGTCGTAATGGTGATGGGTGCGAAGGTTGTGTCACTCAACGTCGCAAGCAAGAGGTTCCACACAAAGAAATAAAGAAATAAAATACAAAATATTAGGGCTTGGGGCTCGCCACTAGGACCGTCGGATGTCGATGCTAAGCTAGGACTCTTACGTTGCATTGGTTTAATTGGGGATTTATAGCATCTGGAAAGTGAATTCATGTGTCTGGGCATCATGAATCTAACGTATCGCATTAACCCCGCTCTCGCGATAGACACATACGATACATGCATTAAGGATCTACAAAGTTCTCACTACTCCCGTGGTTCGAACGCTCTCAACTCGTACCACTCTCGTGGGTTAGAGCTTCGAGGTATCTTGGTGGCTCTTATTGACGCAATGGCAGTAGCCGTCAATTAGTGGTATAGTTCATCGGTGGATCCCCTCAAGGCACGAGCCGGACATGGTCACGTGCCTCAGTTGAATCCACTAACTTCCTAATTAAATCTGTAGGATATTCCTTAAGCTTATCGATTCCACCGACCATGGGCACGATCTCAGTACGAATTCTCCTAGGGATCTTGCTAGATCAACCAAAATACAACCTCTTTTATATCCAACGCATCATAAAAATCCTATCTTTGCATCTAAGTCCTAAGATTCATGGGCTAATCCCTTAGCCCTAAAAAGAACTACACATGCATTATATGAAAAACAATAGAAGATTCAATAATAGCAAGAGAATTCATCCTAGCATGCATCAACGAGATATTCAATCAATAATCACAAATAAATAACAAAAATAGAATTAAAGAGACAAAAATACTTATCTTGATACAAAGGAGGGGCCTAGGGCATAGCCAAACTCCCCTAAAGATCGTCTCCAAAAAAAGCCTAAGAAAGATCTAAAAATTCTGCTCTAAAAAGTATACAAAAGTTCCCCAAAAATCTGTACTGAACTCCCCCTAAAACTCAGAATGAAGTCCCCCCTAAATTGCGGCTTCCTGTCGAATACATCACCCCATCGAAACCCTCTCAAAATCCTGGACGCTACTCATGCCTGGGCCCACGTCGACTCGGTCCGAGCACAAACCTGCTTGATCGAGTCGGATAGGTCGCCCAAATGTTTTCTCAGGTCGAGTCCGGCCTGCTCGGTCGAGTAGTCCGGCTGCTCGGTCGAGTAGCCCTCTTGCTCGGTCGGATTGCACAGGGAATTCGAGATTCTCCAAAAATGTCGCTCTGCCAACACGGATAGAATAGATTCCGCTCGGTCCGAGTATACAGCTGCTCGGTCGAGCACTCAACTGCTCGGTCGAGCAGCCAAACGTTCAGCCGAAAAGGAGGGAGCTCAAAAATCACATTTCAGCACCTGCTCGATCGAGCAGTCAGCTGCTCGACCGAGCAGGTTGATGTTAGGCCGATTAGGAGCTAAAATGCATTTCAGCAGATTTTGCACACTACTCGTCGAGTAGTGCACTGCTCGGACCGAGTAGTGTAATGCTCGACCGAGTAGGCTGCTGAGAACAGTTTCAACACTGCACCATCAACTTGCAGAAATTCCACAGGGATCATCCGACCTCTGATTGGTGTGTTCTTGGTGGCGTTGGAACCGTATTGGAGTATACTATCTGGGAAAAATTTCAGAAATAAAAATCCCAGGTGATAGTAGATTTAGAAATAATGCATGGCTGTCCTGTTCTCAGCACTTCGGGACGCTCAATTCCATCGCCGCATCATGGCTCGATCGCACGACCTTCTCTCTTGCCCTTTCCTTGCTCCAGTATTCTTCTTTGGCACCTCGAGCATGTCATCATAAGTCTCATTGGTGCTCTCACGTCACCGATCGTCTTATTGACTCCAAATTGCTCCAATATCACTCCAAATCCCTGAAATGGAATAAACGCTCCGAAAGTCATATTGTCACAAATAATAGCACAAAAGCGTATAAAATGAAGGTTTTGAGGGTGAAATGTGTCATGAAGATATGCAATAAAACATGTAAAGTAGGAGCATATCAAAATCCCCCAAGCTTACCTCTTACTCGTACTCGAGGAAGATGAATACGAAGCTCACCGGGAGAGAAAAATAAGAAAACAAAAAAGAATACGAAGAAAAGAGGGTCGCTAGATTATTCTCTCATCAAAATTCACCATATATCACAATGACTCAGAAAGTAAATCACACACTACCACAGAGATTTCATATCTTATATAAACGAAGTACTTGAGAGTTTAGAATGAATGAAAGGGGTCTCTCTAGTATTCATACATTTAGTTTATATCAACATCCTATGTTTCATAGCATTGAATATGCATAACATTGGCGACACACTTTTCAATCAGAAGATATAACTGAAGCATGGAAATTCACATAAAGCAAGCAATAAAGAATAGAATAAAAATCAAGACATGCACATCCTCATATCAAATCATAAGAAATCCCCATAACTAAATTGTTTCGTTAAGTTTTAGCATTATCAAACTTTTCCGTTCGTGCACGACTCCACTCTAATGTCATGCTCACTCATGTGGTCAAAAGATTCCCCCCCCCCCAAGCTTGAAGTGAGGCGCCACATCCAAAGAAGTATTTGTGGATTTGGAATTTTGTTTTGGTTTTTCCAATAGTATATGTAATTCTCCAAGTAATAAAAAATGAGCTCTTCTCTGAATTTTGAGCTTTGTTTCCCCCTTTTTTTTCTTTTTGGATTTTTGTAGGATCAATAGTATTTGTATTTTTGGTTTTTGGCCCCTTTTTGGCTTTTTGGACTTTTGGAGCAAGCTTTTATTTTGTAGGGAATTTTTGGGAATGGATGCGGTAGAAATAGCTTTGGGGAGTAAAATCAAGTGACATGTAGAGAATATAAGGTATATGTGGAGAAGGAATAGATATAACGCTCGGTTCACTCAAAAGTGCACACAAACGGTTCTGTAAAATAATACATCAACTAAACTCGTATAATAGTACGGGTATCCTTAATCATATTAATGAGTGGTAAGTCAAGCAGTAATGTTTCAATTATATCAAGCATGCAATAAGAATGCGAATAAGAGATGAAAGCAAGGCTTCGGATATTCTAGTGATGCGTGAATCTTGGTGTATTTCCAATGAAAGCATACGAGATACTACTCTATATATTCGGTTTCAATAAGCTTCATGCATTCGCACTAGAGAGATCATCAAAAGAATATTTGCAAGTACTTATAAGGATTAGGATAATGAAATTCTCTAAGTAGCGTTGTGAGAGAGGTGAAAGCATAAGATAAAACATCACAAGGAACATATCTAGCAAAAGAAAGAGAAGAAAATAGAGAAATAAAAATAGAAGAAAGAAATAAAAGAAAAACATGCATGGAATGTGATGCATGAACACACATAAAAGGAAAATAAGATGGAAAAAAACAAAAAGATGATGCAAAAATTTGAAAAAAATCCTAAAAATCCTAAAAAAAGAAAAAATACAACTAAATGGCATGGAAATACACTCCCCCAAGCTTAAACTTCACATTGTCCTCAATGTGATCATAAAAAAGAAAAAGGTGAGGAACAACGATAAATGGGGGGTGAATGAAAAATGATGAAATGAATGACATGAAATCCTAATGCAACTACATGCACATGCAATGATGCATGAGAGCGCTTTCCCCTAAGCTTATACCAAACAATCCTATTCAAATGACTTGATGAAAAAGGTCATGGCTTCGCTAAGCGGGATCAAGTCAAACGAATAAGAAAGTGAGTATTCATTTGAAAGAAATGCTCGATGGTGGTTAGCAAAATGGCAGGACATATCAAAATATGAAGAGGGCAATTAATAAAAATAATGGGTTCGGGGTGAAAGATTTTTGTGGCCGTCATAAGAGGTGTTGTTTATTCAAGCAAATCTATATGGTCCTCTCGATGTCGAGAGGATTCGTGTTTATTGAAAGCATAAAATACTACACTACTGGATTGATATCACCTATAGCAAAAGGCGGATCCAGAATCTTTGCCGGTGCAGGTAGCTGCTCTATCTGCACTTTCCATGGTTTCGCCAGGTGCGTATCTCCACGGGCTCCATTAGATTCCAGCAATGCGGCTCCCAGCATCTCCCCAAGGACTCCACATGTACCCTGCAAGAGATGAGCCGCATCAATCTGATGTGGAATATCTTTCCCCAAAATAAATGTATTCCAGATAGGGTCATCAACAATAGTATTTAAAATAAAAAATTGTTGACAACACTTCCCTGGAAATAAATCTCTACTCTGATGCACCACGTCGATCAACTCCTCGTTGTTTTCCTCTGGTTCCTCAAGTAACTCTGGCATAATGTGTAGGGATTGTCTAACCCTTGCAATACTAACAACACACACTAAAGGGGGGTGAATAGTGTAATGGCAATAAAATTGTCCAATTAAAATTTAACTTGCAAATGCGGAATTATAAATGCAAGAGGAATTAAAAGGCACAATCAATCCAAACGCAAACACAAAGTTTTACCCTGGTTCCCCAAACTTGGGTACATCCAGCCACACCAGTATTCACTATATTCCCACACAGAGAAGTGAATACAAATCTCACAAGGAGATACACCACAAAGAGGATTTATGCCCTACACAAGGACCCAACCAATCCTACACAAGGATCAAGACTCCCACACAGAGAATCACTAACTCCCACTCAGAGAATTAGGGTTAGTCCTACACTAGGACACTAGAACTCCCACAAAAAGAGTTAAATTCCCACAAAGAGAATTTCCTAGTCCCATAAAGAGACAACCTCCCACAAAGAGAGAAACTCCCACAAAGAGAGTATCCTAATCCCACAAAGAGAAATAGGAAAACAAATTACACCCTGTAAAGTAAATACTCTTACCTATGCCTTGAGATGCTTACTCATGAATGAATGCAAGGCATGGAAGAGGATCTCCAAGTGTTGGAATATGCTTGAGAACACTTGGATGATTTCCCTTGAGCTAGACTTCAATGCATGAAGGAAGATGAATGCTCAATAGAGGGAAATGAGGGGCTTGAGAGTGGCTTATAGATCTCTTGAGATTTTCTATAGAGTCAAGAATTATCAAGTGTTGTCAAGAGTTCTCAAGTGATGGCAGCACACTCATATATATAGGAATCCTATATCAAGCCCAAAACCCAAAGAAACAGCCAAATAAACAAATCTGCAACGGTTAGAAACTGGGTGAAATCGACAGGAACAGTCGACTGTTGATCAAAAGACAGTCGACTGATCAATGGCTAGAAAATATCAAACGGCTATAATCTGAGCCAGGACAGTCGACTGACGAAGTCAATACAGTCGACTGACAAACAGGACAGGTACCTGTTAAACCTTCAGCAGATGACTGCTGCAGGGGATGGATCAAAACAAAGAGCTGCACTCTTTCTCCAATTCTTCGCACAGGCGACTGATGTTAATACTACAGTCGACTATCAAATAGTCAGGCAACTGTAAATTCTGCATCAGTCGACTACTGTAAAATATGGAGAGAAGACAGAGAGATGCAGTGATTGCACTTACGTTAGACAGGCGACTGTTGGCCAATTTCCAGGTGATTGTAAATCTACATACGACTGTAAACTGATCGTCAGGCGACTGTGCGTAAAGCTCAAGTTTGAGTTAATTGAAATGTTGACTTGAGCTGTGCATATCAGGCGACTGTAGAAGGATCTACAGGCGACTGGAAATCACCCAGTCGACTGTGTTTCCCTCATCAGGCGACTGATGGAAAGCCAGAGACTCCAAATGAGTCTTTGGATAGAGTGAACCTATTGGGTTGAATTCTATGATAATCCTAAGGTTCACTAAGATGGTTAAATGCATATGCATGAAAAGTAAACCATCTAACAAGGCATTACATTAACCCTAGACTCAAAAGAGAAAGAAAGCAATAACATAAATTACATGGATTACAATGCTTCTCAAAGAGTCTAAGTCTTCAATCTTGATGCCTTGATTGCTCTCCATTATCTCCAAGCTTTGGCACTCCTTGAGTCCAAACTTTGGCCCTTCTTCACATGATGTCCATCCTTACACCAAGTGATTAGTCTCTAAGAAAGATATCCTTGAAAAAAGATTGAGAGACTAAAACATGAGATTCATTAGCAACAACATAATGTTGTGATCATCATCAAAATAAGATTGGTATGAAACACCAATACTCAACATAATGGAGTCGGTTGATCGACTCCCCAGTATGCACACGCACCCGGGACGAGCGACTCGTAGTCTTACCGCAAGCGCACGGCGTAGTGGCGAGCGGGTATCGAACTCAGGGAGAAACAATGACGGTGTCTTGTTCTAATCACCTAGCTATCAAAATGGTCGAGAATAATTTTGGGTAAAATTGTCACAATCGTTCGAATGTCGATAGAAATATCAATGAAATAAGGCGCCTAGGGATAGGGAATCCCCGCTACGGACCGTATCTCATCGTTGTGATTCGTAGGTTACATCATTGCTAGACTTGAATTTTAGGTGAACTAGTCGCAACTAAATGTAGAACCAAGCTCACGCTCTCGCGCTATTGCCGGTCTATAGCGAGCCTAGGGTAGGGCCCAATCTCTTGCAAACCCTAACTAGGCCGCTAGCATTAGGATCGACATCATCGTTCAATCGTATCTCGAGCCCACTCTCGTGCAAACTCAAGCTACGACCTAGGTTGAGATAGTTCCTACCCATCCAATCTCTTGCAAACGGGTATTGGTATAGAATTACGATTGAACACCCTAGCTTTGGTCCAATCTCTTGCAAACCAATTCTAGAAAAGTCCAATCGTAAATCTAAATCGAATTTCTAGGGCTTCCTATTAATTGGGACACAATCTCTTGCAAATCCCAATCGATATGAATCCCTAGCTATCTGTAATTTATCAATCCCAACCTAACCCTATTCAATTCTAGCAAGAATTTCACCAATCCGTCACAATTCAGAAATAGGGTTCATAGGGTTCATCCCTATGCCCTAGGACTATAAAACTACTCACTAATCATCATGCAATTCATAAGAAATTCAATAGCAAAATCAACACAATTCATTGCAATAGAGAAATTATCAACAAAAATAGGGTTTTTGATAAGAAGAGAGACAAACCAATGAGAACCCAATAGCATCCAACAAAAATAACCGTTTAATCTCCAAGAGAAAAGCTAAATCTATTGATCTAAAAAGCTCTCTAAAAAGGCTACCAAAAGTATCAAAAAGTTCTTCTAAACTAGGGCAAAAACTGGGTTTAAATACCCCTCAAAATCACCCAAAAAATCATGACAAAAACGCCCCTGCGCAGCCCAGAAATCGCAGTTTACGCAGCAGGCGGGGCGGCTCACTCGGCCGAGTGACAAATGTCACTCGGTCGAGTGACAAACCCTGTACAATTACAGTAAGTTGGGATTTTTTTGGGGGTCTGTCTTCGGAGGTGACTCGGCCGAGTGGCTTTACTCACTCGGCCGAGGGTCATTTCTTGCTCGGCCAAGTCAGAACCGTCAAAAGCCTGTACATTTACAGTAAGTCGGCCTTTTTTAATGGTGGATTTTCCATGCCACTCGGGTGATGCGATCTTCATACTCGGCCGAGTGGGATATCATCCCTCAGCCGAGTGCACGCCCAATTCCTTCTGTTGGAGCGTGTCCGGTCTGGTCGGCCGAGCGGTCTTCTTGCTCGGCCGAGTGAGTGCTTCACTCGGCCGAGTGAGATGTTGCAAATGCCCAATCTTCATCGTTTCGCTTCCTCGTCGCTCCTATGAAGTTCCTTCTTCTTCCAATTGTCTTCCATCGCCGAATAGTCCCCAGAGGAGCCTTGGGTGACACTCCGGAGTGGGTGCAAATCCTCTTGATCTCAAAATCACTCCGAATCGCTCCATAT
>JAULAV010003983.1:0-24998 GCA_030789695.1 Scilla litardierei | reverse complement strand
TGCACTCCTCCCGGATCAAACGGATGAGAGTGGTCCCCACCGCTTTCAACGACGTCCGAAGAAATATCGTCGGGCCAAGGTAGGATCCAAAAAACGTCGTCGGGCCCCCACAAGTACTTTGGATGGTCGTCGTCATCGATGCACTGCTGGAATCCTTCCCCGGGCCCCATAGATGGCTGAAATCCTGAAAATTGTGCTCCACGGACCTCGTGCGGGGCCTCCGGGGGCCTGGAAATCCTCGAAAAAAGCCTGTCGGTCGTCCTGGAAGGTCGGTGGGGCCCCCAAGAGGTCCACCGGCCCTCGGGATCCCCCCCTGGGGTCGGCCGAAGCCCCCCAGGGCGTCGCCGGGGGCGGCCGGCCCTGAAAATGGGTCGGCGGCCCCCAGGCGGTGCTCCCTGGGGCCGCCGCCTGCGCATGGAGGGGCGGCAGGTGCGGCCGCCCCTCCCGGGGGCTTGGCGGCCCTCCGCCGCCCCTCTGGGGGTTCGCCGGGCCCCCCAGAGCTCCCTGGGGGGTCGGCGGCTCCCCGGAGGGCTGCCGGGGACCGGAATCACCCCGCCGGCCCCTCTGTCTTCGTGTCGTGGCGGCGCGTGGTCGTCCCTCTCCGTCGACAGATCTGCGTCGTTATACCCTGACTTCTTCAGATCTGGCTCCGGATCTGGTGGATCTACGCCTGGAAGCTCCAGATCTGGTAGATCTGGATCTGGAAATTCCAGATCTGGATCTGGAAATTCCAGATCTGGATCGTCGACAGCCGCAGGCTTCAGATCTATCTTTGTCTTTGCAGCGGAAAGATAGCGACGGTCGATCTCCGCCACTTTCTCCTTGTAGCAACGATTGATCTCCGCCAAATTCTCCATTATTTGACGGCACACCCTTTCCCTTCGCTCTACCCATGCGTCGATCAGATCCATAAATCGGGTGCTCGCCCTGGATCTAGCGCTCTGATACCAATTTGATACGATCCGCTAGGGATTTGACAATAAAAATGGGATTTTTATTGGATCTCAGATCTGAAATTAGAGGAAAACCTACTACAAATCAACTACTCGCTAGATAACAACTACAATTTAAAAGGACGACTAGCTAAGGATTAATCTAGGGGATAAACTAATAAAAAGAAAATACTCTCTCAATTTTCGCATAAGAATTAGGGCCGGCTCAACCCCCTTAAATAGGCAAAGCACACCTATTTGTTCTTTTACGCAAACGCCCCTCCTCTTAATTTCCAGCCGCATCAGAGGCTACCCCCTACTTATAATAGAAACTAGGGCAAGCGGGGGGCATGCGGCCAAGCAAAGGGGGCTGCGGCTAGGGCAAAAGGGGGGCGGGCTGCGGCAAAGCTGGGGCGCGCGCGCTGGGCATCCTGCGGGTGTAAACCCGCAGGGGTTGTTGGGCCGTAGGCCCATCACAAACCGAATGGGTGAAGCCTTATTCAAGCAAAGCAAAGGCAAAACCCACGACCAAAAACAGAGCAGTAGGCGGCGGCAATGCCGCCGGCCACCCTCTTCTTTTTTGATAAAAAAATAGTTTTCATCGAGATGAAAACCACTTATGGAAAATTTATCAAACAAGCTCAGAATTCATGATCTCATCAAGAGAAAAGTTCTAAAATAATCTGAAAATATCAAATTATGGAAATCTATTGTTCAAGGATGAAATCATACCTAAAAATCCTCGAATTATTGGTTGAACATCGCTGTCTTGTCGTTCATCAATTGTGGCTGCTCGATCTGAAAGAAAGGCGATGCCTTTGAAGAGATTCGGGCCCAAAGCAAACCGAAAAACCACAAATTCAAGGGAAAACCAAAAATTTTGAGAGAGTTATTTTTCTTCGCATAAAACCTTAAAGGAGATTAGAGGGGTTAAATAGAACCGTAGAGGGGACATGAGATCGACACGACAGCGACAATGGAGGAGAGGTCATCAGCGATTAAATGCAAGGCGGTGGGGCGTAGATCTCGTGCATGGAAGAACGAGGAAGATTGTGTCAGTGTTGGTTGAGGGGCTGAAGGAAAGAGAGAATTTAGTGGGTTGTCGGGCTCGAATCATGCGCGAGAGAGAGAAAGAGAGACAACGGGATCGGCGTCTCTTGTCGGCAGAGACAAAGAGAGATGTGGGTAGGAGAGAATTTTTTAGGTCAAAAGAAAAGAGGAGTGGGTGTTGGGCTGAGTGGTGAGTGTAAAAAGAATATAAAAGAGTGAAGGGTTTGTGGGCTTGGACCAAGGGAGGAGAGGAAATAAAGAAAAAAGAAAAAGCAAGAGAAAGAGAGCAATGGGATGAGCATTGGGCCGAAGAAAGGAGAAAAGAAAAGGAAAGAAGAAAGACGTAAAGGAAAGAAAAAGAAAAGAAGAAATATGTATAAATGAAAGAAAAGAAAACGAGCAAATTATGGGAAAAACCAAATCTTAGAAAAATAAGTTGAAATTTCTAAAAGTCCACTTGTACGAATTGAGGCCATACAAAAGATCACCTTTTGGAGCGGTTTTGTGATACTCAAGGAGATGATCTGCACGAGCAGTTATTTTCACTCACGCAAGAAGGGACTGTCATGGAATATATAGAGATGTTCGAGTTGTTGTCGGGTCGAGTGAGAGGAGTATCAGAGGTAGTGTTGAAAAGAAACTTCATGAAAGGGCTCAAGACAAACATTCGAGCCGAACTACACCTTTTTATACCGAGGGTGCTTGGCAAGACAATGAAAATAGCACAGATGATCGAAGACAGAAACATAGCAAAGCAACATGCCAAAGACGCATCGAGCAGGTTCACTTTCCGTACCAATACTAAGATAGGGGACAGAATACACATTTATGTGGTTCAGACAACCCGAGACAGGAACAGTGAGACGCGACCAGAAATTAAATTCAAACGTCTCACAGAGACTGAGATACAAAACAAGCAAGCGAATAGGTTGTGATTTCGATGTGACAAGAAGTATGCTCCTAGACATCGTTGTCGAGACCATACCCTCCAGGTTTTAACCGTATGTGATGATGAAGACAATGACGTGGAGGCTGAGAAGGAAGTAGGAGAGGACAAGCACACTCACTTGAATTAACCAAAGTCTCGCTAAATTCTGTGGTGGGATTTATACCAAGTCATACCATGAAATTAAAAGGACATATTACGGAGAAGGGCATCATTGTAACGATTGATAGTGGGCCGCCACCCTCAATTTTATCTCCAATAAGGTAGTGGACTAACACAAATGTAATTGGAGGATACATGGAATTTCAGCATGGTCGTGGGAAGATGGATGGTACACGAGGTCAAGGGATATATTGTGAGCTGATCTTGTTGCTGCAGGGATTTTAGATGTTGGAGGATTTTCTTTCATTTGATATGGACAGCACAAACGTGATTTTGAGGATGAAATGGCTATAATCTTTGGGAGAAATGAAAGTCAACTCGAAGTTATTGAGATATTAAGTCTCACACAGTATAGTTTTGACGATAAGCAAACATGTCATCTAAAATCTATAAGTGCAGATATAAAAACGAAAGGTAAATTAAGAGACATTCAAAGCTAGGAGTGAGTATAACAAGACCAAAAATCAAAGGAAGCTAGACAAGGAACTTGAAGTGAAGTGTCGAGTTTACATCAAGGGACTTCTATGTAAAAGTGTATGTTTTGATGTAATTTTTCATTTCTCCTCGTAGCTTGTTAAAGTCGCTTGCTAAAGTCTTGCCTGAAGCTTACATACATTTAGGATTCCTTCAAAAATGCTTTAAAATGTTTTAAATGTTTGGAAATCATGTCCTAAGTTTTAGAGCCCGTATATTATGTATTAGTGTTAGGAGTCGACTATCAAAACCATAGGAGTCGACTACCATGTACGCATATGCTCAAACGACTTACTGGAATTTGCTAGTAATCGACTACTGCTACCAGGATAGTCGACTGTCAGCCCAGTAGTCGACTACCCAATGAACTGGAGTCAACTAGTATCCCATCAATGGTCATATTTGGCATGTTCCTTGATTGACGCGATTGTGTCTTTTTGATCCATTGGAAGACGATTTTGTAGAGCTGTTTTGTCCAGTATTCATCTCTATATATAAGGAGATTATTCAGGTGTTTTATCATCATTCTCCAGCTTAATTTTCTAAGAAAAATTTTGTCATAAGATCCAAAAGTTTTAGAAAATCTCTCTCCATCTTGGCCAAAGCTTTGTATGTCTTCAATCCTTTTCATAGGCCAAAACGCTTGATCTACCTAAACCAAAAATCCTATCTTTCGAGATCAAGCTTTCTCCTATAGCAACACGTGTACATTCGAGCTTCAAACAAGGCTATATGTTACTATATCTTCAAGATCTATAAGTATACTCGCATTTGTATTGTATGAGAGAAATCATCATTGTAGGTGAGGTGGTGTGAAATTCTTGTTGTATGCAATGTGGTTTGTAAACCCTCGTTAGAGGCGAGGTGAGTTGTATTATTTTTTAAATAGTGGATTAAAGCCCAACAGAGATTTAGGGACTGGACTAGCCCTGGAGGGGTGAACCAGGATAAATTTGTGGTGTCTGCGATTGTGATCTCTTGACTTGTTTCTTACTTGCATTCTCTATTTTCCGTCATGCTTATCTTTATTATTGCGAGTGAATTTTGTTAATTAAGGTTCTTTTAGATAACTCTAATTGCAATCTTAGGAAGTATTTCTAGAGGATTATTTTTAATTGCATATTTACTATTCACCCCCTCTAATATATCTCATTGCCATCTCAGGTCCTAACAGTTGTTGCATATAGAATTCCAAGTTGGAAACCGACCAGTGACGCCACAAGGTGACTCAAGCCTATATCGCACATTGGTAGAGCTGTAGGGACGAGACATCCCTACACAGTTATAGCGGCTACTGGTTCGATTTGAGTGAGTTTTCCCGACACTACGCGGGCTTTCCCCACTGTGAGACCACGAGCATGGCATTGTTTTAAGAGAAGTCTCGCCCATCAGTGTGCAACTGTATCAGTATCCTTAGGTGCAAAAGGATGAAATAGAGAAGATGATCAAGAAGATGTTACTAGCCGGAGTCATCCAATCGAGCGTGAGCTAGTTCTCAAGACTGGTCCTTTTGGTCAAGAAGAAAGATGGTAGCGAGAGGTTTTGTATCGATTATGGGGCCTGGAAAAAATGTCCCAGATAAATTTCGCATCCCAATAATCGATGAGTTGTTAGACAGTTGCATGGTGCGGCTGTGTTCTCTAACATTGACCTGAATTTAGGGTATCATCAAATTCCGATGTAGTAAGAGGACATGGCGAAAACCACGTTTAGGACTCACAAATGGCACTACGAGTTCCTCGTCATGCCTTTTGGTATGACCAATGCCCCCAGCCACTTTTAAATCACTTATGAATAACATATTCCGGTCGTACTTGGAAAAGTTTGTTCTAGTTTTCTTCGATGATATTCCGGTGTAGGACAAAAATATAAAGGCATGTGTGGAACATCTGAGATAGTGTTGTAGGAGTTGCAAAATCATCAGTTGAACACTGATCGGAAGAAATGCATGTCTGCTCAAACGCGGATGGCGTGTCTCGAGGATGTTTCGGTAGAAGGGGTTGCAACCGACTGATCCAAAGTAGCAGTAACGCTAGATTGGCCATGCCTCACAACATCAAAGGAGCTACGGGTATTTCTGGTGCTCACAGTATATTATTGGAAGTTTGTCAAAGGGTATAGTACTATTGCATGGCCATTGACAGAACAGCTAAAGAATGACAACTTCCACTTGGGAAAAGAGACGACTCAGGCCTTTGAGAACCTAAAGCGAGCCATTACCAGCGTTGTGACATTAGCCTTACCTGCATTCAGCCACCCTTTCATCGTGGAAACAGATGTGTTGGGGTATGGACCATGTGCAGTTTGATGCAAGTCCAGCTGCAAGTTACATATTTTAGTTAGGTATTGACTGTGAGGGCTCGCTCAAGTCATTCTATGAGCGCAAATTTATGGGGGTTGTGTTAACAGTAAAGAAGTGATCGACATACATGTTGAGACGACGTTTCATTGTTCATACGGACCAGAGAAGTCTCAAGTTCTTACTAGGGCAACGTATAGTGATGGGGGAACATCAATGTTGGCTCTTCAAGCTGTTAGGATATGATTTTGAGATCCAATACAGATCAGGATTGAAAATAAGACGGCCGATGTCCTTTCCAGACGGGAAGAGAAACCACAATTGACGGACTGCTCTGTCTGTTCTCATAATGCTCGATTAAAAACCCATGTTACAAGAGATTAATGCAGATAAGGGCTTAGCGAAGATTCAGGTTGCATATTGCATGGTTCGACAGAGTATCCATGCTATTCGTTAGACAGGCAGCGCCTATTATATCAAGGTCGGCTCATATTACCACGGACAACTACCCATTTTTCAAGGTCACTATGAGAGTTCCATGGGAGCACCATTGGGGGGCATTCTGCAGCCCTCAAGACATCGTTTGACAATGGAGCTGTATTGGGTAGTGACTAAGAATAATGTGGCAGAAATGGTGGCTAGTTGTGATGTCTGCCAACGTCAACAAGTATATGGCGATGGTGCCAAGATAGCTGTCGTAGCCGTTGGCTTTGCCGAATCAGGTTTTGGAGGAAGTCGCGATGGACTTTATTGATGGGTTGTGCCAATCAAGGAGATTCTCTGTTATTTTAGTTGTAATGGGCCACCTCAGCAAATATGCACACTTCATGGCCATTCGACGCCCCTACACTAATGTGACTATAACAGCCACATTTACACAAGAGATGGTGCACTTGACTAGGATTCCAAAGTCGATAGTGTCCGATCGTGATCGCATCTTCTCGAGCCATTTTTAGAGGGAGTTGTTCGGGATGCATGAACAATTTCAAAACAGAGCACTGCATACCACCCACAAACGGATAGTCAGATGAAAGTGGTAAACCGACACATAGAGACATATGTGTAGTGTTTTGTGTCTGAGACGTCAAAACAATAGGCGAGATGGTTCGCTTGGACGGAGTATTGATACACCACTTCGTATCACACTGCATCTCAGACGATCCCTTTTAAGATCATATATATAGGCACGAGATCCTCCAAACATGCTGCAACATGGATACTGTTGCGGGGTAGAACTCGCGTACAATGAATTTGTATTAAGAGGAACCAAGGGCACTGTGGTTAGGATTTGGATATGATTAGGGTAGGCTATTTGACAGGTAATGAGTGTAGTGACGAGGCTGAGCGCACTACGAAGGCCGACCACGGGATCGATTCCGCGAGAACTCTGCCCCACGACCGCACTGCCGAAGGTGGGAGTTGAGCGCGATCTATGAAGACGAGCTTGACTGCACAAGGAGCAGCTTGTCAGAAAGGCCGGGTTGGGGTCCAACCCTTAGCCTCTCCGATGCCTAAGTTAGTATTGGGATTTAAAAGCGGGGGCTAGGCACACAGGTCGGACTAAGAGTGAGTCGACCTTACGTGACGAGCTATCAGTTGTGGAAGAACAAAGATATGGAAGACCTTTACTTCTGCGTGTGAGTAATGAGATTTCCGAGTTAATTTGCCAACCCCCTTCCTCGATGGAGGCGAAGGGGTATTTATACCTGATGAAGGCGTTTAGGTGAGGCTGACCTGGCATGCTAACTCGACGTGCTGAGCTGGCCCATCAGTCAGCGGAAGCTTCGGACGAGGATGTCAGGATCTGGCGTGTCAGCCATACTTTTGTCAGACGGCTCAACGGCCAGGGATGCTTTTATCAGGGTGTCAGAGCCGAAAGCACCGAGGGTCAGGGGGCGCAGCGGCCAGGGGGTGCAGCGGCCGGGTTGTCGAGCGGCGGAAGTGTCAGTAGCGTCCTTGTACTAGGTTGTTTGTCGTGTCCGACGTGGCGAAGAGTCGTCGGAGTGCGTTTGAGTAGCGAGGCCGCAGATGAGTCGCTAGGTCGCACCTAATTGATGACGAGCGATCCGGTCATACGTCTTGCGAGTTACAGCCGGTGAGCTCGGAGGGGCACGAGCGTGCAACCGGCAAGAATAGTGGCGGAGAGCTCCCTGCCGCTGGTCTATGTGGCCTTCGTGAAGGTGGGGCGAGCCGGCCGGGTATCCGACGGGCTTGGATGGAAGTTCGGACTATCACGATCTTTAAGTCGTAACAATTGCCCTCATCATTCGAGTTCGAGGTGGAAGCCCGGCTCGGTTCGGATGACGCACCACATCCCCTCCCCTAAAAAGGCGGTTTGGGTTTCGTTCCGTGCTTAGAAGCGTCGGCGGTGGTCTCGGAGTTCCGCACTGCTAGCCATTATTACGATTTGAAGGGGCGGGGGAAATCGAAGCGTCTCTGCTACTGAACATGTGACGCTTGGCTGAAGCGACTGTCACGCCAGTCGAGGTGTCAGTGGGGCTCAGATGGGCGCCGCGTGGCGGCGCATCAATGGTCGAGATGGCCTGCAGCTTGCTATAAGTACGGGAAGAAGATGATCAATCGAAAGTTTCTCCCGATTTCAACTTTCCTTCGCGCTTTCCAACTTCTGTTCATCGCTCGCCAAAGTTGCTGTCGTTGCCCTTGTTGGAGATCTGCTTTCGGTCGTCTCCTTAGCTCGGCTGCTCTGCTATGTAATTTCTTGATTTTCCGATCGATGGCTTCTCGTTTTGAGTTCGGAGGTGGTAGTGGGGCAGTAGAGGAAGAGTCAGTGGAAGAGGAAAGGTTGCAGTGGATGCGAAGGCCGCTGAGGCGGAGCATGTGGCGAACAAACGTGCCGAGGACGATTGCGGCAGTCCGGTGTTGGTCGAACAGGGTTACGTTAGGGAGATTCGGGTGCGGTTCGCCCGTCTGCCTTGTGAAGTGCAGCTCCCCGGGCCCCGAGGAGAGGGTATGTTGGCCCGGTGATAACGAAGTTGGTGTTTATACTCGGCCCTTCGAGTTAGGGCTCCGCTTCCCGATCCATCCCTACCTTCTCCATCTCTTGAATTTCCTGGAGCTGCCGATCTTCGCGTTGGCGCCCTGCTCCTTGGGTTTGCTAGTGGGATTTGTCGTCCTATGCCTCGCCAGCTCCTTGAGCCCGTCCCTGGCGCTGTTCCAGCATTTCTTTGAAGTACGGAAGAGGGGGATGTGCTACTGTGTCTGTGCGAGGAAGGGACGGGTGCTCATTGTGGGGTGCCGGTCGATGCGAACGGGTGGATGGAGGATTTCGTCTTCGTCATGATGCCAGTCGACGTGGTGCTGATGTCGAACTGGGGGAGTTTGAACCCTCTGGTGAACGAGAAGGTGAAACTGACGGGTGAAGATCTGGTGAAGGCCCAAATTTTGGCGGAGCTGCCCGAGGTGGACCGCCGTCTGGCGAGCTTGACGCAGGACGATCGGCTCGCCCAGGATTTTTGGCCCCAAGGTACTTTGAATCTGGCGAGTCCTCATGTTGGCTCACCCTGATCTCTCTCTCCTTCGCAGGTGAAGACGCGATACTCTCGTGAGAGAAAGTGATGAGGGCTGCCGGGGTGCCAGTTGCGAAGAAGATCGACCCTCTAGACAAAGGCAAGTGGGCAATGGACGAGGAAGGGCCAGCGACGGTAGTGGCCCGAACACGAAATGTCGAGACCCCGGCAATGGAGGGGCGAACAGGAGGCGACGGACGTCCGAATCGGATGCTCCCCCAACGAGTTAGCGGAGATGCACCGGAGGGATCGTCCAACCAAGGAGTGGTCGCCTCGGCCCCTACGCGGATCCCGACGGCGGATAAGCCTCGCAAGGGACCCCCGTCCAGAAATGGCCTTACGGTATTCATATGTGGGAGATGGGAAGAAAAGCGCACCCGAGTTGCGAGAGGGCGCTTGCCCACTTCAAGTTGACGAAAACTGAGGCCGAGCCTCTGCCAAGCGAGGATCTTCACCGGCCGACCCACCGGGTAGGCAGGGAAGAGTCGGTATTCGAGGATGCCGAGGTGGCGGCCCGTCTGACGGAGTACTGCATGCTGCCACGGGATCGTGAGTCCTTGACCAATGTGGGCTCGGAGGGGTTGTGCGACTCCGCGATATGGCACATTATGCAGGTAGGTCGAACTCCTCACTTTGCCCTCGAAGTTTTCTCGCTTACGTCTGACTGTGTCGGATCCTTTTGTAGGCGATTGCGGCTATGGTGGCCCTGCAGCGCCACACCTAGGCGGCCATAACAAAGGCTGCTCTAGAGCAGGCGAGGGCCGATTTTAATGAGGCAATGGAGAAGCTGCGAGAAAAGGAGGCGGAGCTGGGGCGGGTCATAACGGCCCGTGACGTTCAGAAGGCGCGGGCTGAATACTTCGCGACGAGGCAGGCCACCCTCGAGGTGGAGCAGGCCGCGCTTGCGCGTCAGCTTCGGGAGGAAGAGGGTAAGAGGGATGACCTCCTGAAGAGACACACCGAGCAGGCGGCCAGCAAGAAACGGGTGATCGATTTTCAGCAGGACAAGATAGCCAAGTTGAGGCAGGCGATCGAGGCGGAGAAGAAGGAGAAGGCTGTCCTGAAGAAGCGTCTGGAGGAGAAGGGGAAGGTCGATCGGGGCATGATGGACGCCGTTGTCTGCCGATATCAGGACTAGGAGCTCATCCCGTTGCTGCAAGAGACGAGGGAGGCGGGCGTCCTCCAAGGGATGGAGAAGATGAAGGCTCGGCTGGCGGAAACGCCGGCTCCGGGGGACGGCGGCCGAGGGTGAGGCGACACAGTTGAGGAGCTCTTAGCGTAGGGGAATTTTGTACTGCTGGCTATTAGCCGAGCTTGATGTCGCATTGTATTCTTGACAGGCTCTGTGTTAGCGAAAGGTTGAATAAACGAAGTATATATTTTTTGTTTTCCTTACCTCTTGTTCTCCTTGTTGGTTGAGGTTGGTGTTCTTGCCTAGGTATAATTGATGAATGCCCCCAACGCTCCTCATAGGACGAGTGTTCGGACGAGGAGGGGAAAGTTCTGATGATGTTAGTCCGACTAGGCTCCGAACGCGGCATTTAGGCGAGCGTAGGGAGTGAGCTGGCTCGCCTAGGCATGACTAGCTGTGCACTCGGATCCTTTCGGCGCACCAGCGCTAACCGAGCCGAGCAGCTTAGTTCACCTTGTTAGCTCGAGCGTCGTGACAGTGTGCGCATAGGCTAAGCGTTGGGAAAAGGCGGGAAGTTATTTCGAAGAACCCGCCCCCAAATCTCAGCCGAATGGCAACTGTCATTTCGAATTAAAGGCGGGGGTATCAAAGCGTCCCGACCGTTCCTCGGGCGACGCCTGGGAGACGTGACCGCTGATGTCAGGCGAAGCGTCAGGTGGTCTGGATCGGCGACACGTGGCCGGGCTTGTGCGTCGGAGATTGCTAGGCGATTTTTATAAATAGGGGTGGGGGCGTTGCGGAAGGCTTCTCACTTTCGAAAATTCCCAGAGCTCTAGTCTGTCTGAGTTCATCGTCTCCGCCGCCACCGCAGTCGTCGCCGAAGCTCGTGCCGTCGCAGTCGCCGCAGTCGCCACCGTAGCATGGATTCGATAGGTATATTTCTTTTCCTTTCTCCGAGATGGTTTCTTCATCCTCAACCCGGCCGTCGGGGTCGACGGACAGCTCCACGACGGATTCAGTAGAGGTGGTAAGGGAGGTATCGCCGGGGAGTCAGGGACGAGCTAGGAACGGGTCGGGGTTGAGGTCGTAGTTCGATCGTCCGCATCGTGTAGTAGGGACCCGAGAAAAGGGAAGGGGCCCCGGAATCGAAGGCGAGAACGTCCGCCAGAGTCCGCGTAACAGTGGCCGAGCTCGGGGTCGTTCCTACCGAGATAACGGGTCAGAGATCGGTGACGCAGACAGATGTTATTTCCACCGTGCGCGCGAAGTACCTCAGGCCGTCCTATGCAGTCCGCCTACCGACTGCTTCGGAGAGGGTATGTTTCGCTGAAGAGGGCGAACTCGGGGTCTACGTGGCGTGCTTTCAACAAGGATTACGGTTCCCTCTCCACCCCCTGTACCATGAGATCCTGAACTTCATGGGTTTGTCGCTCTTCCAGCTGATGCCGAACTCCATCAGCGCGATCGTGTGGTTTCTAGTTATCTACGCGAGGAACGACGTTAGTCCGACCCTTCCTCTATTCCGCTACTTCTTTGCGGTCAAGAGGTTGAGGTCGTACTACTACTTATCAACGAGGAGGAGCCATCCTCTCATCCGAGGCCTACCGGAAAAGATTAAAGGATGGAGGGAGTCATTTGTGTTCGTCTCCCAGCCGGCCGACGTAGCGCTGAAGTCGGACTGGGGCACACTTAACCCCGAGGCTAGGAAAGGGGTCCGTTTGGACGAAGTGGAGGCGGAGCGGGCGAGGCTCTTGGAGGCTATCCCCCGAAGGCAGGCAGTACGCCTGGCTCGCTCACGAAAAGACGATAGCGCGATACCTATGGCCCGAAGGTAATCCTGACATAGTGGCTTCCATACGTAATTTGCTCACCCAGAACTCTTTCTCTTTTGCAGATCCGATGATGAGTCTATCCTTCGAGGATCTGGAGAAGATGGTCGATGAACTGATGGCCGCAGAACAGGGGGCCGACGAACAAGTCGCTCCGCCGCCCGCTAGGAGCGATAAGATAAGGTCAAGGGAGGGAAGAGAGTCCAAGAAGGCCGAGAAGCTCAGCAGGCCGAAGAAGACGAAGACGGTGAGGAGTCCGACCGTCGTTGATGCTGGTGCGGGCGGGACTGTTGAGGGCGTCGGGCACGTCGACATCCCCCAGACCATTGGTCTCGGGGAGGGGGAAGCGAAGCACGGTCGTCCAGTAGGCGGGTGTCTCCGAGCAAAGGGGAACATCAGAGGAGGGCCGCCTCATCGTCGGCTCCTAATCCAACCTCGGTCCTTCAGGAAGGCCCCGCAGGGTCGAGCTCAGGGATTGGGTCGACTGCTGAGAAATTGTGGCCCTATGGCTGCCCCCGGTTCGCTCTGGAGTAGCCTGCCCACCCGAGCTGCGAGGAGAAGCTGGAGACGTTTCTGTCGAAGAAGGCCGATGTCGATAAGTTGCCGGCGGACGCCCTCTTGGGGACGACCTGCCCGGTTGGAAAGGGCGAGTCTATCTTCACGAGGCCGGCGTGGCGGCGAGGATCACCGAGAATTGCCAGCTGCCCAGTGACAAAGAATCCCTGTCACAAGTTGGTTCGAAGAGGCTGGGAGCCACTGTGACATGGCATCTTGTGCAGGTTTGTTGACGGGCTATTCTGTGGGTGTTTTTGTGTTTACCGCGGTCGAACCTAACTTTCCCTTGTTCGGGTGTTCAGGCCACTGCTTCGATGGTCGCTTTGCAGTCGCACCTCGGCCATCATCAAGGCAGAGGCCGCGTAGCCAGGATGAAGGTGGAGCTTGATCGAGAGAAGTCTCGATATGCCAAGCTGAAGAAGTCGTACGCCACTCAGCGAACGTCGATCGAGGAGTATCAAGCACACGTAGCAGAGCTGGAGAAGCCGGCCGGCCCCCGGACTCACCCGCCAGGCCGAGCTGGAGAACGAGGCAGAGCATGGTAGGGTCAGGTTGGTCAAACTGGAGGGGCAAGCGAACGCCGCGAAGGAGGAGCTGGCGATGAGGATGGAGGAATTCCGGCAATTCCAAACAAAGACTTTCGCTCCCCAGCTAGCTCAGGCCAAGATGAGAGCGCTGGAGAGAGGCCGGGGAGAAGGACTGGAGAAAGGCCGAGAAGAAGGATGGAAGGCATGTCTCCAGAGGATTACAGAGAAGTCCCTAGCTCTTCACCCTCCGCTGGAGGTCGACTTTGAGGCGTTGGCGGCCTCAGAGGGGGAGGAGGACGAGGAGGAAGAGGGCGCCCCCGCGGTTAACACAGAGGGGCCCAGCGCCAAAGACCCAGCGTCGGGCAACGCTACACAGGGCGGCCCCGGGGACGGCGAACGAGCTGCCTCGTAGGCGCCCTTGTAGGAATTTCGGGACTTCTCTTCCCTTTTTGTTATGGACTGGTGGGGGCGAACTAAGGGGGTCAAGGTTGTAAGTTCGCCCCTCGATATCTGCATAGTTTAAAGTGCATCGTTTTGTAAGTTTTGCTCCGACTTTTGAATAAAATACGAAATTTCCTAATTTTGCTTTCTTTGCCTGGTTTAGAGTGCGTAATCTAAGTACCAGTAGGAGTTATCGAGTCGCGCTAGTGAGGGGCGAGCACATAGCTCGGCCCATGCCCCTCTCCGGTTTAGGTGGCGGAGCTCCGTAAGCTCGCACCGGAGTTCGATGGGGATCGTAAACAAGTTAGTTTTCTCATAGACGAAATTTAGCAATTCGCTTGAGAGGGTCTTTTCATTAACTTTTACAAAACACTTAACAGTGTGCGGACGAGCCTGTCGGTTTCCGTAGACGGGCTAGCGGGCCGTTCTCCTTTGCTGTAAGCTGCTTAGGATGAGCGAACTCCAGTTTTAGGGGTGGCCTTCCTTCTCTACCGGTACTTGTTGCGGCCTCTTTCACCTCCTTGATGATGGAGGGTTGCTTGATCTCTTTTGGGAGTTCCCCCGACTGAAGGGAAACCCTGGGAGAGGAGCGGGAGGCGTCATGGTGGTGTAGCCTCCACGGGAGGTCGAGGAGTGGAAGGCGGGCCGTTGGAGGGCGAGCCGTTGGAGGGCGAGCATGCCCAGTGGGGTGATTTGGGACGGCGGCCCCCTAACCGGCGATTCGGAGCAGCGGGCGGCGACGCCTTCCCCGGTGGTGGAGGTCGTCGCGGAGAGGGTGCTGGAAGGGAGGAGCGGTCCGTCGTAGGTCCCCTAAGTCCCCTGTCGCAAGTTGTCCAATGGAAATCGAGGAGTAGAAGGCGGGCCATCCCTCGTGTAAGAGGAATAGCTCATCGGCGATCCGTATGTAAGAGGAATAGCTCGTCGAGGAGGCGTGGTCCATTGTCGACCAGGGGCCTATCCCACGATCGGGCCAACGGGGGGATCCTTTTGAGGAGGGGAGTGTCTAAGGGACAATCGATCCTAACGCCCCGGGTTTGTGAGGAGAGATCGAACACGGAGGCATCTCGACCCCTTTCAACCTTCATGGGAGGCGGGCTAAGGCTTACTCGCTCTCCCATTCCTTTCTTTTTCCTTCAAGGGAATGAGGGGAGTATTTATAGATGGCGAGAACTGATAGCTTCTGATAGGCTGATGCGATGAGCTGGCACCATGAGCTGGCTTGTCAGGGTCAAGTCATTCGAACCCACTTTTGCCAGGCGGTGTCAGACGTGAAGCGTCAAGCCTGCGCCTCTCGGGAGGCGCGTTGTCATTAATAGAGGGCTTCCCGAGTGTCCTTTTGTTATGACAGGTCGCATCAGGGGCTTACTTTATCGGGACCGTGTATTGACCGGAGGTTTTAGCCCTGCGCGAGGCCTGCCCCGGTATGGATACATGTGCCTTTCTCTGGTTTAGGTGGCGAAGCTTCGTAAGCTTGCCCCGGAGTCTTCGTTTGAGGGGGGGAGCAAATGCGTAGCTCGGTCCGTACCCTTATCCGGTTTGGGTGGCGAAGTTCCGTAAGCTTGCCCCGGAGTCTTTGAGAGGGCGGGTATTGGGGCGTCACCTCCCCGCAACCTCTATAGTCGGACGGGTATTGAGCCGTCGTCTACCCCACATTTGGCTCTCCGGATTGGGTGGCGAGGACGGATCCTGCCCCGAAGTCTTCATTCGAGGGGGAGGGAGCCGTAGCTCGGCACATGCCCTTTTTCTCCAGTTTGGGTGGCGAAGCTCCGTAAGCTTGCCCCGGAGTCTTTGAGAGGGCAGGTATTGGGCTGTCGCCTCCCCGCAGTCTCTATAGTCGGACGGGTATTGAACCGTCGCCTACCCCGCATTTGGCTCTCCGGTTTGGGTGGCGAGGAAGGATCCTGCCCCGGAGTCTTCATTTGAGAGTGGGTGGAAGCCGTAGCTCGGCCCATGCCCTTTTTCTCAAGTTTGGTGGTGAAACTCCGTAAGCTTGCCCCTGAGAGGACAGGTATTGGGTCGTCGCCTCCCTGCAGCCGCTATAGTCGGACTGGTATTGGGCTGTCGCCTACCCCACATTTTGGCTCTCCGATTTGGGTGACGAGGACGGATCCTATCCCGGAGTCTTCATTTGAGGAGGGAAGGGAGCCGTAGCTCGGCCCATGCCCTTTTTCTCCAGGTTGGATGGCGAAGCTCCGTAAGCTTGCCTAGGAGTATTTGAGAGGGCGGGTATTGGGCTGTCGCCTCCCCGCAGCCTCTATAGTCGGACGGGTATTGGGCCGTCGCCTACCCCGCATTTGGCTCTCCGGTTTGGGTGGCGAGGACGGATCCTGCCCCGAAGTCTTCATTTGAGGGGAGAGGGAGCCGTAGCTCGGCCCATGCTTTTTTTCTCCAGTTTGGGTGGCGAAGCTCCGTAAGCTTGCCCCGGAGTCTTTGAGAGGGCGGGTATTTGGCCGTCACCTCCCCGCAACCTCTATAGTCGGACGGGTATTGGGCCGTCGCCTACCCCGCATTTGGCTCTCCGGTTTGGGTGGCGAGGACGGATTCTGCCCCGGAGTCTTCATTTGAGGGGGGAGGGAGCAGTAGCTCGACCCATGCCCTTTTTCTATAGTTTGGGTGGCGAAGCTCCGTAAGCTTGCCCCGGAGTCTTTGAGAGTGCGGGTATTGGGCAGTCGCCTCCCGCAGCCTCTATAGTCGGACGGGTATTGAGTCGTCGCCTACCCCGCATTTGGCTCTCCGGTTTGGGTGGCGAGGACGGATCCTGCCCCGGAGTCTTCATTTGAGGGGGGAGGGAGCCGTAGCTCGGCCCACGCCCTTTTCCTCTAGTTTGGGTG
Source organism: Scilla litardierei (assembly GCA_030789695.1). NCBI lineage: Eukaryota > Viridiplantae > Streptophyta > Magnoliopsida > Asparagales > Asparagaceae > Scilla > Scilla litardierei. The sequence goes on along the minus strand of JAULAV010003983.1, from coordinate 8,293 downwards.
GCGAAGCTCCGTAAGCTTGCCCCGGAGTCTTTAAGAGGGCGGGTATAAGGTCGTCGCCTCCCCGCAACCTCTATAGTCGGACGGGTATTGGGCCGTCGCCTACCCCCGCATTTGGCTCTCTGGTTTGGGTGACGAGGACGGATCCTGCCCCGAAGTCTTCATTTGAGGGGGGAGGGAGCCATAGCTCGGCCCATGCCCTTTTTCTCCAGTTTGGGTGGCGAAGCTCCGTAAGCTTGCCCCGGAGTCTTCGAAAGTGTCCGCGAGGAACTGAAATTTGTCAAGTGGAGACGGCAAAATTTGAAAATATGCAGGAAAAAGAGTATTTTATTGAAAACTCACAATCATTGATAGTATTTCAGTAGGTGTGATGCATTCCACGGGTGAGCTAGATCGCCTCCGTTCATGGTTGCCAGGATATATGTGGCCGGCCCGACGATGTCGATGAAGCTTCCCTCGACGAGCGGTCTCTGGTTTGAAGGTGGCGTCCCTGAGGACTAAGTCGCCGATCCTGAAGCTCCGCTTCTTGACCCGGGAGTTATAGTGTCGGGCCATCCTTTGGCTGTGACGGACGAGGTTCGTCAGAGCTCGATCTCTTATTTCGTCGACGAGCTCGAGGCTGAGGCTAAGGCCCTCCACATTGATGTCTTCGTCGAAGTACCGAAGCCGAAGAGTTTCCTCTCCAACCTCCACGGGAACGACCGCTTCCGACCCAAATGCTAACATGAACAGGCTTTCTCCGGTCGAAGCTTTGTGGGTTGTACGATACGACCAGAGAATGCCCGGCAGCTCGTCCACCCAAGATCCAAGAGCATCGTCGACCTTCTTCTCCGGGGGGCCCAATATGTATTTGTTCGCTGCCTCCGCCATTCCATTGCACTGAGGGTGGGCAACAGATGCGAAATGAAACTTGATCCCCCAGCCCGAACAGAAATCTTGGAACCCTCGCAATCGAACTGCCTCCCGTTATCTGTCACTATAGAACGGGGTATCCCAAAGCGGCAGATCACGGACTTCCAAATGAAGTTCTTCATATCCGTCCACGCGATGCGTGCCAAAGGTTCGGCCTCGACCCATTTGGTGAAGTAGTCGACGACGACGACCAGGTATTTCCTCCCACGGAGGCCTTCGGAAATGGTCCGAGGATGTCGAGCCCCCACTTGGCGAAAGGGACCGGGCTTAGGATAGGCACCTGGTTCGCCGGAGGCGCCGCCGTGTCGGCCAAACTTTTGGCACGCCCTGCACTTCTTGACGTACCGGGCTGCGTCGTAAACCATGGTTGGCCAGTAGTACCCCTGGCGCACTATCTTGTGGACGATAGTACGTCCGCCGTAGTGGTTTCCGCAGAAGCCCTCGTGCACTTCGTGGACGACTTGTTCAGCTTGCTCCGGCCCCAGACACTTCAGGTAAGGCAGGACGTCGAAACTCGCGCGGTGCCGATGGTACAGCACTCCGTCAAAGAGCACGAACGACAAGGCCCGCCTCTCGACCTTCTTGGCTTGCAGCCGCTCCTCGGGCAGGGCCCCCGTCTCCAAGTATTTCATTATTGGGCTCATCCACGTCGTCGTCGGGCCGACACACATTAATTCCTCTTCTTCAATGGTGGACGTCAGCAGGTTCTCGACGTATATGGCCTTCCCAAACTCGGCCGGGGAGGAGGCCAGGTTTGACCAGGCGTCGGCCCGGGGGTTGTTGGAGCGAGGTAGGTGTTAGACCACCGCTTTCTTGAATTTCTGGAGCTCGGCCTGTGTGTGCTTAAAGTAGCGCTTCATCACCTCCTCCTGGGCCCCGAAGCTCCCCTGGACCTGTTGGACGACGAGCCGCGAGTCGCTCAGCAACAGCACGTTCGTAGCCCCCATAGCTCGGCAAAGCTTCAACCCATTAACCGCGGTCTCGTACTCCGCGACATTATTGGTTGTCGGGAAGTTAAAGCGTAGGGCGTACTTCAGCATGCATCCGTCAGGAGTTTGGATGACGATGACTGCCCCCGTCCCGGACCCTGTGGCCGACCCGTCGACGTGAACAATCCACAATCTGCCCACTTCTTCTTGGACAGGCCTCGAGGGTCTGGCTACTCACATCGCTCTTTGAGACCCAACCGTTAGCAAAGCGCCAGGCAGTTCCTCCGGAAGGTCTTCCATAGTGCACTCTACCACGAAGTCCGCCAGTGTCTGGCCCTTGATCGCCGTCCAGGCTCTGTATATTATATCGAACGCGCTGAGCTCGACGCTCCAGTTGAGCGTTCTTCCCGACCGCTCAAACCTCTTCAGGTTCTTTTCGAGTGGCAAGTTGGTGTGGACGGCGATGGTGTGAGCCTGAAAGTATGGTCGGAGCTTCCTCGCCGTCGTGGCAAGACAGTAGACGACCTTCTCTATGTGGCTATAACGAGTTTCCGCATCTCGGAGCACCCGGCTCGCATAGTAGACCGATCGTTGCACACCCTTCTCTTCCTTGATAAAGACTGAGCTGACGGCCTCTTCATTGGTGGCTAGGTACAGCCCCAGCTGTTCTCGCTCCTCGGGCTTTGCGAGCAGCGGTGGGCTCTGCAGGTAAGCCTTCAGCTCCGCAAATGCCTGGGGGCAGGCGTCGTCCCACTGGATCACTTTCCTATCAATTTTAACTGCGCCGAGGGCCTTCCGCAAGACTCTGAGGAAGGGGAGCGATCTCTCCGCAGACTTCGACAGGAACCTCCCCAGCGCGACGATCCTGCCGTTCAGCCGCTACAAGTCTCAGATGGTCCGAGGCTCTGCCATATTGACGAGGGTCGACACCTTGTCGGGGTTCGCTTCAATTCATCGCTTTGTTATCATGAAGCCAAGGAATTTCCCCGATTGCACGCCGAAGATGCACTTCGCCGGGTTCAGCCTTAAGATTATATCGGCGCACCTTCTGGAACGTCTCCCACAGGACGGCGAGGTGGTCCGGGGCCTTCTTGCTCTTAACCAGCATGTCGTCGATGTAAACTTCCAGATTATGCCCGACATGCGAGCTGAAAATCTTGTCTACCATCCACTGGTAGGTTGCCCCTGCGTTCTTCAATCCGAACGGCATCTTCGTGTAGCAGAAGGTGCCCTTGTCGATAATGAAGGACGTCTTCTCCTCGTCCTCCTTTGCCATCGGGATCTGGTTGTAGCCCGAGAATGCGTCCATAAAGCTAAGCAACTCATAGCCGGACGCCTGGTCGACTAGGTGGTCGATCCTCAGTAGCGGGAAGCTGTCCTTCGGGCACACCTTATTGAGCTCTGTGAAGTCGACGCACATGCGCCACTTTCCGCTGGCCTTCTTCACCAAGACGGCGTTGGCCAGCCACTCCGGGTATCTCACCGGCCGGATGAACTGGGCCTGGAGAAGCCGCTCTACTTCTTCGCCGGCCGTCCTCATCTTCTCTCCACCAGTGCTCCTCGTCTTTTACCAGACCGGTCGAGATTCCGGTCCGCATTCAGCTTATGGGAGATCACCGCGGGATCAACTCCATGCATGTCTGAGGGTGACCATGCGAATATGTCCACGTTCTCTCTGAGGATGTTGATGAGGTCCGCCCTCAGAGAGGCCAGGAGCTTCGTGCCGATATAGACAGTCTTGCCCTCCCCGCGGTCACGAGTACTTCTTCAACCTCCTCCGCAGGAGTCGGTCGCTAGTCGCAATAATCCTCTCTCGTCGAGGAGGTCGACCGATAAGGCCTGCTCCGGACCCTTGTGTTTGATCGACCCCACGTAGCAGCTCCGGGATAGCTTCTGGATCCCGCGCATTAGCCTCACCTCTCGCGAAGTCTGGAATTTAACCATCTGGTGCAGCAGTCTGGGGAGCGCTTCAAAGGCCGTCATGTAAGGTCGCCCTATGATCCCATTGTACATCGACGCAATGTTGACGACAACGAACTGCGTCATGCGCGTGACGACCCTCGGCTCCTCCCCGAGCGACACCGGCAATGTGATCACCCCAGCAATGGGAACCGAGTGGCCAGTGAAGCCGACGATGGGTCCCGTGCAAGGCCTTAAGTCCGCCTGCTTCAACCCCATCTTCTCAACCGTCGACATGAACAGAATGTCGCAGGAGCTTCCGGTGTCGATCAGGAGGCGGCTGATGATGGTCGTCCCGATCTGGGCTTCGATAACGATGGCATCGTCATGCGGTAGCTTAACTCCCTCCATGTCGTCATCAGTGAAAGTAATGGGAGGCCGAGCTACCCTTCTCCGCTTTGCATCGCCGCCCAGGTCCACCACCATCACCTGCCGTGCGTACGCCTTCTTGCCCGATGACGACGCACCCCCTAAAGACGGTCCGCCGCATATCACATCTATGCACATGACCGCCCTTGACGGGGGAAGCTCTTCCCGCTCGTTGCTTGGGGTGGGTCCGGCCTTCGCGCTCCTCGCGGAGCTCTCTTTTCTCGGATCGACCTCCTGCCCTCAACGATGCCCCTAATGTGACCCGCTTGGATTAGCCGCTCGATCTCTCTCTTCAGGGTGAAGCAATTGTCGGTATAACGACCGTGATCCCGGTTGTACCGACAATACTTTTGGAGATCTCTCCTCGCCAGGTCCGACCTCAACTCTCCAGGTGGGTCCGGTAGCAGCCCGGTCCTTGTCGCCGCGGCTAACACCTCTATCATTGGGGTGTTGAGGTGCGTGTATTGGGCCCACGGGGGTCCCTCCAACCTCGGGATCGCCCGCACGGGTTCTCTAGCAGGGCGAATTCTCGCACCGGGCCAGGGCGATCTTGCGGGCGACGCCCCTCAGGGTCGAGTCTTGGCTGGGCCAGCTGGTCGCGGCTCCGTGGCCTGTCTTCTTACCTCGGCCTGGGATGGGATCGTGGCTCGTCGTGGGACGCCCCGGCCTGGGTGACCTGCTTCTTCGCGCCGAGAGCCTCCTCGCTCAACGTGTACCTTTCCGCCTAAGCGACTAGCGTGTCGTAGTCGGCAGGCGGGTCCCGGAGCAAGAACTTGTGAAGGCTTCGGTTCGTCAGTCCCACCTTGAAGGCCATCATGACCACCTCGTCACCGCAGGCCACCACTCCCAGCTTTTCGTCCTCGAAGCGGCGCAAGTACTTCCCGATCGTCTCCCCTTCCTTCTGGACAATCGTGAAGAGGTAGTCCGTAAGCTTCTTCCCGGTACGAACGGCTCGAAACAGCTGGCAGAATCTGTGAGATAGCTTGCCAAAGTTCTTGATGGACCTCGCAAGCAAGCCGTGGTACCATTCTAAGGCCGAATCCCGCAGACTCTGCTAGAACCCCCGGCAAAGGAATGCTTCGTCCACGTCCTGCATCTCCATCGCCCCTCGGTACTGCTGCATGTGCGTGAGGGGGTCGCCTCTCCCGTTGTAGGTCGCTAGGTAGGGGGCCTTGAACCTCGCGAGTCTCGGGGTCGAAGTTATCCATCGCGCCAGTGGCGTGGCCTCCTCCAGGCAAGCGGGGCGCTCGGGGGTGCGCTCCCTCCGCCTCTCTGGGGTTCGGCTTTGGTCCCGCCTTGGCTGTCGACGGCCATCACGCTCTGGGGAGGGAGGAGGTCGTCTCGGAGGACTCCTTTCGCGCGGCGGGGATCCGACTGAGGGCGGACTGCGGGCGATCCTGTATCGCCGGCCCGAAGTCGACACCTTCGGGATCTCCCAATTCTCCCTCCAGAGCCTCTCCCGCTCTGCGATGATGAAGCGGAGCTGACGACGAGCGGCTTCCTCGTCAAGCGGGCTTGTTGAGCGGCCTCTGTCGCTTCGTCTTGGCGTTTTTTGTCCGCAGCCGCTTCTTCGTCGTGCCTCTGCCGCCGCGGCCTCCACCTCTTCGTCCAGAAGTCTCTGTTGGGCCACTATCTCCTCGGCGAGCCCTCTCTGCCCCACTTCTGCTTTAAACTGAGGATGAAGGTTCCACCTCAAGTTTGGGGGCTCGGAGGGGCCTGGGGAGTGGGGGTGCTTCAGCCCGGGCCGCCGCGAAGCCTTCCATCATTTCGGTAAAAGCCTCGAAGCTCTACTGCACAGCACGAGCCGAGGCCTGGACAGTCTCAACCACCGCCTCGGGGGGAAGGTTGGTTGCAGGCGTCCTCGAGTGAGAATGTGATTCTTGATCCATGTGTATTTGCCGTGGTCGGGGTTCCGGTTAATGGGTATGGAGTTTGACATGGGTGTGACCCTTCGTTCCCACAGACGGCGCCAATTGTTGCGAAGTAGAACTCGCATACAATGAATTTGTATTAAGGGGAACCAAGTGCACAGTGGTTAGGATTCGGATATGATTAGGGTAGGCTATTTGACAGGTAATGAGTGTAGTAACGAGACTGAGCGCACTACGAAGGCCGACCACGGGATCGATTCCGTGAGGACTCTGCCCCACAACCGCACTGCCGAAGGTGGGAGTTGAGCGCGACCTGTGAAGACGAGCTCGCTTGCACAAGGAGCAGCTTGTCAGAAAGGCCGGGTTGGGGTCCAACCCTTAGCCTCTCCGATGCCTAAGTTAGTATTATGGCTTAAAAGCAGGAGCTAGGCACGCAGATCAGACTAAGAGTGAGTCGACCTTACGTGACAAGCTATCAGTTGTGGAAGAACAAAGATATAGAAGACATTTGCTCCTGTGTGTGAGTAATGAGATTTCAGAGTTAATTTGCCAACCCCCTTCTCCGATGGAGGCGAAGGGGTATTTATACCTGATGGAGACGGTTAGGTGAGGCTGACCTGGCGTGCTGACTCGACGTGCTAAGCTGGCCCAACTGTCAGCGGAAGCTTCGGACGAGGATGTCAGGATCTGGCATGTCAGCCATGCTTTTGTCAGACGGCTCAACGGCCAGGGGTGCTTTTGTCAATGTGTCAGAGCCGAAAGCACCGAGGGTCAGGGGTGCAGCGGCCAGGGGCACTTTGTCAGGTTGTCAAGAGGCGAAAGTGTCGGTAGCGTCCTTGTACTAGGTTGTTTGTCGTGTCCGACGTGGTGAAGAGTCGTCGGAGTGCGTTTGAGGAGCGAGGCCGCAGAGGAGTCGCTAGGTCGCTCCTGATTGATGACGAGCGATCCGGTCGTACGCCTTGCAAGCTACGCCCGGCGAGCTCGGAGGAGAACGGGCATGCAACCGGCAAGGATCGAGGCGTAGTGCATCCTTCCCACTGGTCGAGGCGGAGTGCGCCCTTCCCACTAGTCGTATCGGACTTTAGGGTCGACGGGCGCCTATCGGACCTGGGGGAACAAGTGAGCGGCCTACGAGGTTGGGGCGAAGAGTGCCCTGTCACTGGTCTAGGTGGCCTTCGTGAAGGTGGGGCGAGCCGGCCGGGTATCCGACGGACTTGGATGGAAGGTCAGACTATCACGATCTTTAGGTCGTAACAGATACAAATTCCACAACGGTATTACAAGTTGAGCAGTATTTGGAGAGAGATATGGTGTTGAAGGAGCTGAAGCGACATTTGGCGTAAGTGCAACAAATCATGAAGAAAGAGACAGATGGCCACAGGAGGGATGTGCAGTTTGCAATGGACAACCGAGATTATCTGAAGCTCCGACCATATCGACAAAGTTCATTGATACGCAGGAGGAACAAAAAGTTAGCATCTCATTATTTTGGGACTCATGAGGTCGAGGCAAAGATTGGGAAGGTGGTTTATCGCTCGAAATTGCCATCGACATCTGCTAAATATGCATTCTTTCATGTCTCATAACTGCGCTAAGCAATTGGTGATCACACACCTTCGCCGTCTTTACAGGAAACTTTGACGGATGACATGGAGGTGATGATCGAATCATTCGAATTGAAAGGGGTATACCAAGAAGGTTCAGGTACCAGTTGATCCAGTGGATGGACCTTTCAGAATATAAAGCGACGTAGGAGCCGTTCGGCATAATCCAGCAGCAGTTTTCAAAATTCCATCTTGAGTACAAGGTGTTTCGTTGGGACGAGAGTAACGTTAGGCCGATCATTACAAATAAGCGGCGACGCAAGAATACGATGGAGATGTAGTATAGTCTTCTCAGCTAATTACCTAATCAGTGAGAGCTGTTGTTTAAATAAAATAGAATACATCATTAAGATTTTTATGTTTTACGGATAGAATAGTAGTTTAATTATTTCCTTAGATAGTGGGGATAGAATTGGCCTTCCTCTCGAATTAGAGATCCTATTTTTGTTGGATCTATTTTGTTATTGATAAAATATACTCTTTTCCCCGAATTACTATCAGAGTATGGATAGTTGATAGGATAATGATATGAATATAGCGAAGTACACACGTAACAGACCAAATGGAAATAACCAATTGATAAAATAAAGTATCACATTGTAGCAAATAAAACGCAAGGAAAGGCATGCAAATCTAAAATCCATCAATCCTC
>JAULAV010003981.1:0-25007 GCA_030789695.1 Scilla litardierei | reverse complement strand
ATACTTTACTTTTGTACCTATCTGACCATCTTTTGTTTACTATAGTCTGTTCCATACTTTTGCACTACTTTGTTTCTATTGCTAGAATTGTTGTGACTTACCTACGGTTCCATCTCTGTGGCACCGCAGACGACGTACATATGGAGGCCGATGCTCTAGAGTTAATAGCGCCAGAATTTGACCATGAGTCGCAGCTCTCAGAGTTGTTTCCAGTTGTATTTACTTTTCTTCATGTACGATTGTTGGACAATTTTTGTACAATATGGATGTAATAATTGGACACTATTTGGGTATTTTCGTACATCTCTGCATCGTGGCTATTTTGTTTTCAATGGTTACCTGCAGGACCTGCGCAAATACCAAAAAGTAACATGCCCGGGAATCGGGTTGTTACAATCTTATGTTTTAGTCTCAGTTTTGCTTAATGATTATCTATTAATGAGACAAAGCATAATGCTTGGAGGATGATGCAAGGGATATCTTAAAGACCTCCAGGAGTGATGGAGTGCTCAAGCTTGGATGAAGCCATGAAGATCATCTAATGAAGCCATAGCTTGGAGCATGATGATGGATGGACATCAAGAGGAGCAATGCCAAAGCTTGGAGCTTGATGAAGGGAAGCTCATCAAGAAGTGCCAAAAGCATGGAATATAATGGGGAGCATCAAGGTATCTTGAGCTTGAAGACTTAGACTCTAGGAGATGCAAATTGTAATCCATGTATTATTTCAATTCTTGCATTTCTCTTTTTGAGTCTATGATTATTGTAATGCCTTGATAGATAATCATACTCTCATGCATATGCATTCATTCATCTTAATGAGCTTTAGGATTATCATAGAATCTAACCAATAGGTTCATCTTGTCAAATGACTCAATTGGAGTCTCTGGCTCTCCAACAGGCGACTGATGAAGGTCTTACAGGCGACTGGCTGTCTCCAGGCATCTGTCGATCCTTCTACAGTCGACTGTTGTGCCCCAGCTCAAGTCAACCTTCTACAGTCGACTGTTGTGCCCCAGCTTAAGTTAACCATTTCTTGACTCTTACTTGAGCTTTTGGAACAGTCGACTGAAGTGCAATTTACAGCCGTCTGTCTTCCAATCGGAGCATGTTAATTGTTCTACAGTCGTCTGTGCGCAACTTGCATTCTGGGCTTCATCCCAATTTGCAAGTCAGTCGATTGATGAAGCATTTACAGTCGCCTGTATTTTTACAGTCGCCTGTAAAATGGTCATCTATCGTCTGAAGGCACAAGTGCAAAAGTTGCATTTTCCTGCTCCATTTCCATCCCAAGTGACAGTCGTCTGCTTAAGGATTCACGGTCGCCTGCTCTCTTAGAGAACCTGTGTAATCTTCTACAGTCGCCTGTCCTGGCTCAGATTATAGCCGTTGGGAATTTTATAGCCGTTGATCAGTCGACTGTCCGATGTTCATCAGTCGACTGTCTGTGCCGTAAACTGCCAAAATCTAGCCGTTGCAGATTTCTTCCCTTTGGGTTTTTGGTTGGTTTTATGGGCTCTTCTTGGCTTCCTATATATAGGAGATGGCTTAGTTCATTTAGAACACTTGGAAAATCATTAGGATTTCATTGAAGATCAATTCATCTCTTTCCTAAGCCACTCCTCCCCAATTCCCTCATTAGAGCTTCAATCTTATGATATAACATCTAAGATCTAGGGAATTTCTCCAAGGGATTTCAATCACATTCCTTTTCTTGGAGAACATCTTTCTTCTCTTCATTTCATAGACTCAAGTGAGAAGTGTTAGGCATCATTCCTAGAAGAGAGAAAGATCGACAAGTGTAATCAAAGCAAATCTCAAGCACTTGGTCATCCACACTTGCATGCCTTCTTCATCACATTGGTAAGATCATTCCAAGGAATATGTAAGTGTTATTTCGTTTCACCTTTGTGATTCCCCTAATTCTCTTTGTGGAAATTAGTTACTCTCTTTGTGAGAGTTACTCTGTGTGTGGGAGTTTGGTTCTTTCTGTATGTGAGAACAAATCCTATGTGTGAGGTCTCTCTGTGTGAGAGTTCGAGTCTCTCTGTGTGAGAGCAAGGATATGTCTTTGTGGGAATCCTAAATCCTCTGTATAAGGTATCTCTGTGTGAGATTGTATTCATTTCTTTGTGTGGGAATTATAGTGAATATTGGTGTGTCTGGACGTACTCAAGTTTGGGGAACCAGGGTAAAATCTGTGTGTTTGCGATTGTTGCTGTTGAGCACTCTGTTTAATTTTCGCTGCTTATTGTGCTTTAATTTTAGTAACTTTTAATTAAGCACTTTGATTGCCATTACACTATTCACCCCCCTCTAGTGTGTGTGTAGCCCTGCAGGATCCTGTACAGTTGGTATCAGAGCCTTGGTTTGGTGGCTTTTGCAAGCATGACTTCTAAGTCTCAACAACCACTATCCCTTCCTCCCGTCTTCAAAGGCAAACACTTCTCAATATGGAGGAAGAATATGTTCCATTGGCTTGATGTGCACGAGGAGTCTTTAATTACTTTGGATGCCGAAGAGTGGAATGCTTTGCTCCATGCTCTCTCTCCGAAAATTGCTAAGAAAGTGGAGGAGTTCGAGACGACCAATGAGATATGGGAATATCTTGATGAAAAGTATGGTGGAGAGGAATCTTGCGATGATGAGAGCATCGTTGGTAATGAGGTATCTCATAACTCTCTCATTCGACGTAGTGATTTTACTGAAAATTGTAATGTGTTGTTTTTGGACTCTCCTAAGGCTAAAAAGTTTATGCCTAAAGAGAGATGCTCATTCACACACACATCTCAATCATCCAAACCTTGTGATTATACACGTTTTATTGCTTTGAATCAAGAAAAAGTTGCTCTTGATTCTCATGTGTGCATGTTGAGCAAAGATAATGACTCTCTTAAAGCTCGTATTGAGTATGATCATGATTTTCATAATTCTGTGAAAGAGAGTCTGTATGCATTGCATAATGTTGAAATTAATTCTTTGCATACCGAGAAAGATACCCTTCTTTCTCAATTGAGTGCCTTGAGAGAAGATAATGCTTCTCTCAAACTCCAAATGGAGAAGATGCACTCGGAGTGTGATTACAACATTTTGATAGATGAGACATTGGCTCTCAAGTCAAAATATTGTGAGCTTAGCTCATGTCTATTCAAGAGGGATGACAACATTTCTTCACTTTTGAAGAAATGTGAGCTATTGTCTACTCAAATTGAAAATTTCAAATTGAGTAAGGACAAGGTTTTGGGATCCTCTTCATTAAAGGTGAACAAACCAAGCTCTTCTCTTAGAAGCACCCAAATAAATTTTATGGGGGGAGCATTCTAATGAGAAAGTCACATCCAACTCTTTTGGCCTAAAATCAACTATTATTTCTAAGCCAAAGAGAAATCGTGCATGTATGTACACCTCATTGCATAAGAAGTCTATTTAAAAACCTATTGGTGTGAATGCTTCTTCATATGTTGATATGCATGATAAATCTACTCATAGGAATAACTTACTTTGCTTGCATGCTAGAATTGATGATAAACCTTTGCTTGCTTCACATGTTCCTATGCATGGTAAAATTGCTTGTGTGAATGATCCTAATGCTAAATTGCATGCTTCACACACGAGGCACACCAATGTTTATGTTCCACCTCATAAGCGTGCACCCTCACCTCCAACGCATGCCTTAACCAAATCTATTCTTAAGAATCCCAAATCACTTTCTTTGTGGATTCCTAAGAATGTTTCTAGGCTTGATAGGAATTCATATATGGATTCATATGTTCGGAATGTTATATTTTCATATGACTATTTACAGAAATCAAACTCCACTTTTGTTTGGCTTCCAACTTGCTAGCTCACTCACATTGTTATTCATTGCTTGGGTACCATGCTTGTATGTTTACATTTTGTACCCACATTTTTGTAAGTGTGTCTACTACTCCCATGTTTGCATGTTTTGTATGATTATAGGGGAGTATGGAAGTTTTGCTTGCTAGCATTATTTTTCCATTCATATGTCACATTGAATGTCATTAACATTATGTTTGTGCGTATGCGATGGTTATTTTTCATGCACTTGGTTTTCCTATTTGACTATTACCCATCTTTTTGATATGCCAATGGGGGAGAGAAATAGGTTATGTAAAAATATACCTTATGCTTGTTTATGCATTATTATCAATCGGTATGTTTTTGCATAACAACCATCAATATGATTTGTGCTTTGCATGTTTATATTTTGTGCACATTTGCATATTGATTGGGGGAGTTTGTTAGCACACATTGTTTTTTTTTCAAAGTTTATTATGTTTTGACATAATGGATTGTCATCATCAAAAGGGGGGAGATTGTTAGTTATTGGGTTCAAGACTAACGTTGTTTTGATGATGATCAATATATTATGTTAGTGTGCTAATCAATCTTATGTTTTAATCTCAGTTTATCTTAATGATTATCTATTAATGAGACAAAGTATAATGCTTGGAGGATGATGCAAGGGATATCTTAAAGACCTGCAGGAGTGATGGAGTGCTCAAGATTGGATGAAGCCATGAAGATCATCTAATGAAGCCATAGCTTGGAGCATGATGATGGATGGTCATCAAGAGGAGCAATGCCAAAGCTTGGAGCTTGATGAAGGGAAGCTCATCAAGAGGTGCCAAAAGCTTGGAATATGATGGGAGCATCAAGATATCTTGAGCTTGAAGACTTAGACTCTAGGAGATGCAAATTGTAATCCATGTATTATTTCAATTCTTGCATTTCTCTTTTTGAGTCTATGATTATTGTAATGCCTTGATAGATGGTCATACTCTCATGCATATGCATTTATCCATCTTAGTGAGCCTTAGGATTATCATAGAATCCAACCCAATATGTTCATCTTACCAAATGACTCAATTGGAGTCTCTGGCTTTCCAACAGGTGACTGATGAAGGTCTTACAGGCGACTGTGTGACTCCAGGCACCTGTCGAGCCTTCTACAGTCGACTGTTGTGCTCCAGCTCAAGTCATCCATTTCTTGACTCTTACTTGAGCTTTTGGAATAGTCGATTGAAGTGCAATATATAGTCGCCTGTCTTCCAACAGGCGCATATTAATTGTTCTACAGTCGTCTGTGCGCAACTTGCATTTTCTGGGCTTCATCCCAATTTGCAAGTCAGTCGATTGATGAAGCATTTACAGTCGCCTGTATTTTTACAGTCGCCTGTAAAATTGTCATCTATCGTCTAAAGGCGCAAGTGCGAATGTTGCATTTTTCTGCTCCATTTCCATCCCAAGTGACAGTCGTCTGCTGAAGGATTCACGGTCGCCTGCTCTCTTAGAGGCGCCTGTGTAGTCTTCTACAGTCGCCTGTCCTAGTTCAGATTATAGCCGTTGGGAATTTTATAGCCGTTGATCAGTCGACTGTCTGATGTTCATCAGTCGACTGTCTGTGCCGTAAACTGCCAAAATCTAGCCGTTGCAGATTTCTTTCCTTTGGGTTTTTGGTTGGTTTTATGGGCTCTTCTTGGCTTCCTATATATAGGAGATGTCTTAGTTCATTTAGAACACTTGGAAAATCATTAGGATTTCATTGAAGATCAATTCATCTCTTTCCTAAGCCACTCCTCCCCCATTCACGCATTAGAGCTTCAATCTTATGATATAGCATCTAAGATCTAGGGAATTTCTCCAAGGGATTTCAATTTCATTCCTTTTCTTGGAGAACATTTTTCTTTTCTTCATTTCATAGACTCAAGTGAGAAGTGTTAGGCATCATTCCTAGAAGAGAGAAAGATCGACAAATGCAATCAAAGCAAATCTCAAGCACTTGGTCATCCACACTTGCATGCCTTCTTCATCACATTGGTAAGATCATTTCAAGGCATAGGTAAGTGTTATTTCGTTTCACCTTTGTGATTCCCCTAATTCTCTTTGTGGGAATTAGTTACTCTATTTTTGAGAGTTACTCTGTGTGTGGGAGTTTGGTTCTTTCTGTGTGAGAGATCAAATCGTCTGTGTAAGGTCTCTCTGTGTGAGAGTTTAAGTATCTCTGTGTGAGAGCAAGGATATCTCTTTGTGGGAATCCTAAATCCTCTGTGTGAGATTGTATTCACTTCTCTGTGTGGGAATTATAGTGAATATTAGTGTGGCTGGACGTACCCAAGTTTGGGGAACCAGGGTAAAATCATTGTGTTTGCGCTTGTTGTTGTTGAGCACTCTATTTAATTTCTGCTGCTTATTGTGCTTTAATTTTAGTAACTTTTAATTAAGCACTTTGCTTACCATTACACTATTCACCCACCCTCTAGTGTGTGTGTAGCCCCGCAGGGTTCCGTACAGCATCAAGTCAAAGTTTTTCATTAAAGCCCATATTTGATCGATAGGCTAAAATCGTCATGTTGGACCAAACACCACATCACCACAAGGCATGCATACCTTTTACCAGCTCATGTCTGCAAGAAGGATAAATGCTAATTCAATTCTATACATGCTAAAAATTGAACCGGATGTAGGATTGGTGGTGTTATACCACTCTAAAGGAGGTCACAAAGCTAATATGAGAAAGACAAATGACCAAACTAGTAAGTGGCCATAATAAGCCCGTCCAACTCAAGAAGATGCACAACTTACAAGTGAAGTTACTAAACTGCCATGTGGCTACCCCTATAAACAACATTCCCTTTAAGAGAGGAGGGAACATATTATAGTCTTCTCATTCTCTTTCTTTGCTTTAAGATTATATTGGTCTTTTAGGTTTTAACTTGAGCACTAGAGTAGTCGAAGTTGTTATTTTTGATGCTGCAAAATCTCAATCATGCACAGTCTTGAATGGGCCCGGTTTTAATGTTAGTGGTTAAGACTTAAAGGCATTGGAGCCTTCCCCTTTTTTCTTGTTTTTACCACCGACAGAGAGGGGGTCATATAGCCATTGAAAACCCAAAAGAAAAAACTAGAGCGAAGTTACTGGCGTTTGGGTTTTTTGCAGAGAGCTTAGAGTTGCAATTTTTCTGAGGGCAACATTGTGTTCTTCAGAGAAGCCGCTGTCATTTTCAGAGAAGAGAGGTGAATCAAGAGGATTAGCTATAGGCTAAGCGGGTCCCTTTGATTGTTAGGTCTTCTAGTGTTTCTCTTTCACTTCTTTATTTGCGAGATTTGTGGGAGATTGAAATTGCCAAGTTATTACTCATAAGAGTGTGAAGAAGAAGGTGTTGGTGTAAACTCGTGTGTTCTCCTTGATTACAGTGGATCGCTCGGAATGCTGAAGTAGGTTGTTCGCAACCAAACCAGTGTAAAATCATATGCTTCATTTATATTCTGTTTATTATGTTTGTCGCATTTCGTTTGCTAATTTACTCTCACAAGATCCAAAGAGGGATTGGTTGTTGTTAGGTATTGGTGTTTTAGACCAATATTGTTTTGATGATGATCACAACATTATGTTGTTGCTAATGACTCTCAATGTTTAATCTCATGTTTAACAATTGAAGAATAGCTTTTTGGAGACTAAAAGCTTAGTGCAAGGATGGACATCAAGAGGAGCATTGCCAAAGCTTGGAACTTGATGAAAGGAAGCTCATCAAGTGGTGTCAAGGCTTGGAAGATGACGGGGAGATCAAGGCTACTCATACTTGAGGACTTAGACTCTAGGAGAAGCAAATTGTAATCCATGTAATTCTTATTACTTGCTTTTCTCTTTTTGAGTCTAGGAATTTGTAATGCCTTGATTAAATGATCTCATTCATTCGTGCATATGCATCAACCATCTTAGAGAACCTTAGGATCATCATAGAATCCAACCCAATATGTTCCCCATGCCATGAACTCTTATTGGAGTCACTGGCCTTCCTTCAGGTGCCTGCTGAAGGCAGGACATGCGACTGTGATTCACCAGGTGCATGGCCAGCCTTCTACAGACGGCTGATCTGTGATGCGCCCGCAATCTACACCTAGGATCCACTGGCGGTGTCACGATTGCCAGGCGTGATATGGCTCCTAGGCTACGACTACGGGTTCAATCCGCAAGCAGACGGTGTCGAGTTATATTATATAAGATAGTCGAATCCCACAGGGACGGTGATAGTGTTCGTAGTAATTTCAGTCTATTTCTAAATCTAGAAGTAATGTAGCGATCGGAGGGAAAGGTTTGGGTTGATGATTGTTGTTGTGTAATATAATAAAAGGAACTAGGGCTTTAGGGATCGCCGCTAGGATCGTTGGGGTTGATGTTGGATAGGTTCCTCACATCGCATTAGGGCTAGGGAATTAATCCCCCAATTCGTACCACTCTCGTGGGTTAAAATTGCGGGGTATTTCGGTGGCTCTCGTCGATGCAATGGCAGTAGCCATCGACGTAGCGATATAGTTCGTCGATGGATCCCCTCAAGGCGCGAGCCGGGCATGGTCACGTGCCTTGATGGGATCCACCGATTTCCATATTCGAATCCCTAGATACCCCTTAAGAACATCAATTCCACAGACCGTGGGCATGATCTCAGTACGGGTTATCTACGGATTCGGTAGGATCTACCGAAATACAACCCTAGATCCCCAATTCGATGTACGGATCCAGATCTACATTTTCCCCTAAAATCCTAGGGTTCACCCATCGGCCCTAGAGAGGATCTACTCACTCATGGTGATCGGAACGCACGAAAATATTGAATTTGCATAGGAAAACATTTCTTGCAACAAAAGAAATTAGGGCTAAAATTACTTACAGTGGGAGTGAACGAAGAATAAATCCAGAGAAAGCAGAAAGCAATAATCTTCAATTAACGATCCAGAGTTTGCTACAAAATTAATCCAAAAATATTCCTAAAAATTTCGTCCTAGAGCTCTCTCCAAAAAATCCTAAAATCAAAACTCAGAATAGCCTCCCCCCACGCTGAGCCCGCAGTCGCAAGCTTCAGCTACCAAAAAATCGCGCACATCGCGCATTCGAAAATCTTCCAAAAATGCCCATGTGACTCGGCCCGAGTCGGATCTGCTCGGGCAGAGGTTCGGCCCGCGTCGCATCTTGCTTGGTCTCAGAATGGGTGACTCGGTCGGCTACTCGGGGTGTGCTCGAGGTGTGCTCGGGGCGCCCCATCTGGCCGAGCAGATGACCTGCTCGGCCCGTGTCGGTCGTATTTGCAGCTCTTTCAACGTGTCATGGCTTGGCCCGAGCTGAAGCTGCTCGGGCCGAGCATTTTCTGGGAAAATGCTCTGCTGCTACTGCCTCTCTCTGTCTCCTTCTTCTTTCTCCTTCTTCTCCTCCTTCGGCTCCGAGAACGCAGCGAACTCCTCCAGAGCCCTGCCAACAAGCTCATGAGCATGTAAGATGTGTCCAAACCCAGGCGGGGGTCCAAATCGCTCCAAAATCCCTGAAAACTCAAAATATACTACGAAACTCGAAATATCGTCAGAAATACCAAAATCGCAGTAAAAAGTGGGATTTGGACGCGGGGATGACATGCAATGTGATGGAAATATGATATGAAAATGATGTAAAATATGGACACATCAAAATCCCCCGAGCTTACCTCTTACTCGTCCTCGAGGAAGACGAATAATCGGTACGCTTGGAGGAAAACAAAATGAAAAGAAGAAAATGAAAACAAAAAGAAGTGAAAAACAAAAAGAGAGAAATAAGAGAGAAGTGCTAAGGATGATCGATCAGGTCTCAGGCCTAAAAAGTTTATCACGGTGCTCTGAGTGCTAAACATGCATGCTATTGATAATTTCAAGCTTTATATATCGTATGTCATGTAATGCAGGCAAAGAATAGGGATCTACTGAAATAACACCGACAAATCCTATCAATCTCATGCAATCCCTAGAGTCTAGTATAAAATAGTTGACAACGCCCTTTCAATCAAAGATACACAAGGAGCACAAAAGATTCACGCAACATGCAATAGAGAATAGAAAGATCATGTCATTCAGATATTCAAATTGATACGTGAAAAATCCCCAAAACTAAAGTAATTCGTAAAGTTTGGGTTTTATTAAATCTCTCCGACGTGCACCGTCTCCACTCTAATGTCAAACTCACTCATATGATCAGTTGGTTTACCCCCCCCCCAAGCTTAGCTTGAGGCGTCGCATCAATGAAAATGATATGGAATTTAATTTTTCTTCCTAGAAGGAGATATAGCTTCTTAGTGAAATGACACAAAACGGTATTTATTCACATTTTTTTTCTTTTCTTTTCTCTTCTTCTCTTTTTTTTCAAATAAGAAGCTACACCTTTTTATTTTTATACAATAAAGTAGCTGTAGGGGTGTAACCAATTTATATGTAGAGAAAAAGCAGATATGTGGAGAAGGAAGATAATGGGGCACTCGGTTCACTCATAAGAGGGTGCACATCAGTTCGATAAAATAAAACTCTAACTAAACTCATATATAGCATGTGTATTTCACTTCTCTAAATGAACACTGAAAATAGCATGCAGTAATAATCACAATGTCAACAGGCATGCAAACAGAAGTGAAAAGGATGATAAAAAACAGGTGCTCCAAGTGTTCAGTGATGCGTGAACCTGGGTGCGTTTCCCAACATAAGTCATACTAGATACTAATTCATGCGATTGATTTCAATTCATATCAGGTATTAAATCAGGCAGATCATCAAAAGAAATACATGCATATAGACAATAAAGCTGAAATTAATCCTAATAGCATGCCAAAGGGATAAGCATCGCTAAAAACTAATAAAGCCTAGAGAGATATCATCATTCAGACCATCCTCAGCAGAAATAAGGAGAAAAAGAGAAAAAGTGGAAATAGATAAAAAGAGGATGCATGCATGAGGAAAAACAGAAGATATGATGCAAAATGAGAAAAATAAAATGGGGCGGTAAAGTGGCGAAAAAGTGAAATAAAAACTGAAAATAAGGGAAGAAAATGTTTAAAAAATGAAAATTAAAATGAAAATGAAAATGAAAATAAAGCGGTAGCGCTCATCCCCCAAGCTAAACCTAGCAGTGTCCTCACTGCTAAGAAATCGCTCGTGAGAGGGAGATGATGCTGAGGGGCGGGGCGGGTGGGATAATAGAAATAAAAAACTATGCAAATAAAAGAGAGAGAAAGATGGAAATAAAAAATAAAATAAAAAATAAAAAAGTGATATGATGCAATGCAAATGCATGGGTGCATATCCTCCCCCAAGCTGTGGTAAAGCAGGGCCCCGCAAAGACAGATGGGCACTAAGAATAAAGGGGGAGGTAAAAACTGGATATGAATATATCAAGCAGAGGCACCACCCTCTGGGGGTGGTGATGGGTCCCTCTGCTGTGGACCCGGGGCGGTGGGTGGTGTGTCTGGTGGCTGGGACACGTGGGGAGGGCTGCAGGATAGGTCTATGGTGGAGAGGAGGAGGGATCGGAAGTGTACTGGACCATAGATGTGAGAGGATCGACTGTGGCTGACGGCTCTAGGGTGGAAGAAGCATGCTCTGCAGAAGCCTGCGGGAGTGAAGAACTGAGCTGTGCAGGGTCAGCTACAGCAGACGGCATAGGCGGGGGAGGGTGAGCAAGTATCACCGTAGGGAGGCCACGGTGTCTCAACAGGTCTAGAATGGATGTGAGATCCGACTCTACCCTAGATCTGTGAGTCCTAGAATCGTCGCGAAAGTCGTCGAAATCCCGCTGTAGGCGGGCGGTCAACTCCTCGAGGGCGGTCAAGCGAGAGTCTGAGGATCGAGGCTCGGGGTGGGTACGGGTGGCATGTCGGTAGGTCACTACTCGTGATAAGCGGCCCGATGCAGCCGAGGCACCAGGCCGAGCGTGGAATGTGGGCGATGGTGAGCTAGTGAGAAAATCTAGAGCTGTCGTCGACACAGAAGTGTGGACAGTCGTCGCGACAGACTCCGTGAAAACGACCGACGGTGAGGAGGAGGTGGTGCCAAGCAGTGGGGCAGAAGCCATAAGATCTGAAAGAGGTGGGAGAGTGGGGACAGGATCGAGTGAGGGAGTATCTAGATCTATCACGTCGTCAGAAAAAGGTAGATCTGTGCCGTCAGGCACAGATACAGCAGCTGAAGTGATATGAGTGTCGGGGCAGGAAGTGAGGACAGTCCCCGACGACTCGACGACCGTGGAAACTGGGGAAATAGGGGTGGTGGAGGCGGCTCCTGAAGATGTGTGAGCGGGAGGGACAGGGAGACCGACAACCAGGGTGGCTATATCGAGGAGCTCGAAATCAGATTAGTGGGGGCCGGGGTCATCGGCGGCTGTCTTGACCGGTGCCCCAGGGGGCTCAAGGTCGTGAATCTGAGGGAGTGGGAAAACCTGAGGAATAATCCAGTCTAGCTGGACAACAGGAATATGCGTCAGGTGAGGGGCAGGAAGGATCATATGGGTGTCATGGCCAGTACCGACGAGGTAACGCCGGTGACGAGCACCGTAGGGGTGGAGAATCTGCATGTGCTCGAGCACGCCAGTGGTAAGGCGTGTCGGGCCAGGAGGGTGGTGCAAGTCATCGGGGAGTGGGATACCTCACATCCTAGCGAAGATGGTAAAGAAACCACCGCATCAAATATCTGTGGTGTGGTAAGAGGTGGCTATCTGGTAGAGTCTCTGACACAGCCAGGAAGCGGCGTCAGAAAGCATGAATGGTCTCGCAGAGCCATCCGGGTGGATTCTACGAGGTCGGGTCATACCCCAAAGGTGGGTAAGCTCGGGGAGGGACATAGTCCCGACCTCAGGTCTGCAAAATAGTGTGCACGCTAGGTGCCTCTGAGCGAAGCGAAGGCACGGGTGCACAATGCACGAAGCCTTCGCCCGACTGGGGCAGTACTCGGGCAGTCCAGAGATACACTGCCAAAAGGTGCGAGCATGAAAGTCGTCTAGGCCGTGTGTAGGGGAAACAGCTGCCCTAGGGTCATGGACGGCGAGGAAGTGCAAGTAGTCCTGGATCATAGCAAAAGTGACCATGTACTCATGATCCAGGAGCCGAAAAGTAATGTCGTCACCTGCGTCGGTGAAAGTGAGGGAGCTAAGACCCTCAAGGGCTAGTCGGGTGTATGTGGGGGCGTGCACTTCTAAGAATCGGTCGAAACCGATCGCCTGGTAAAGGTGGTGGACGTCCTGGAGAATGCCCGGGGATGTAAGGGCTGGAACGTGAACGAAAACTGTGGGGATCAGACGGTGCTGGTGCAGCCTAGCATAGCGCGATCTGTGCGCTCTATCACGGAAAGTGATGCCGTGGGTGGGGATGGAAGCTGTGGGGTCGTCACTAGGGGGTGAGGAAGGTGGTGGCAATGCGACGGAGGTGGTGGAAGGGATGGAAGCTGATGGAATGGGAGCACTGGTGGAGGGGATGGTCGCGGCGGTAGTGGTGACAGTGGCAGGGATGGTGGATGTGACAGGGTGTGTGGTAGTGGAAGTGGTGCGTATACGCCGCTGCGGACGTGAAGAGGATGGGCCAGAAGACAGCCTCTTCCCACGGGTGGGAAGGGTCGTCGATCCGCGAGTGCGGACCATGGCGACGTGAGCAGAAAGATAATACGGTACGAAAAATAGAACGAGGAAAGAGTGTACCGAGTGTGCGGGCAATGAGGGAGCGCGAAAGATCCCCCAAGCTGATCCACGCTACTGCTACTGTCGTAAGAACAGAGAACCTACCAAGTGAAACCATAAAACCGTCAGAAAATCAAATAGAAATGGGAAATTTTAGAATGCACTGTGACTCGGGGCGAGCAGGGTACTGCTCGGCCCGAGTTATGCACTAAGGTGATGGGGGGGCTCGGGGTGGATTGCTGACCGAGTCGATCGACTCAGGGCGGATATGGAGGGCCGAGTCGATCGACTCGGGGCGTGGCGCAGAACGAGCCATGCCCTTAGGGCGTGGCTCGGGGGGGAGAATGGGGGGATCGCCGACGGGGTTTTTGGTTTGGCGGCGGGGGATGGGATGGTGGCGAAGGGGACGGAGGGGGGGTTCGGGGCAGAGTTGGGGGAGGGAGAAGATGGAGGCACCATCGACGGCGGCGATGCCGTCGACGGCGCGGAAATTGTAATGGGATAGATGGGGGTTCGGTCGACGGGGGGGATAACAGGAGGGGGGCGGGGGAGCCGTCAACAGAGGTGGTGCCGTCGACGGCGCCCTCCGCTGTGAAGGGTGGCGTGGGGGGAATTAGGGGGGGGAATAAAGATGGGGGAAGGGGGAGAGAAAGGGGGGGTGGTGTTTACCGGAGAGCGGCGGGGAAGGCGGCGGAGCTGACGGCGGAGTGGCAAAGAATGGCGACGGGTGGGTTGAACGAGTAGGTTAAGGGAGAGGAGCTCGGGAGGGAATTACGGGGGGGGTTGAAAAATATTTAGGGTTAAAAATTTTAAACCGTAGGATTAAAAGGAGAGGAACGGCGGTTTAAATTCGAAAATGACTCGGTCCGAGCAGCAGAGCTGCTCGGCCGGATCGGGGGAAATAAAATTTTAAATAGAATGAATCGACTCGGGCCGAGTATATATACTGCTCGGCTCGGGTCAACGTAAAAGTTTTAAACGAAATACTCCCTCTGAGTCGTTGATGCTCGGGCCGAGCCAATAATTCTCCGCCCAGGTCAACAAAGTGACGTTTTTTTGCTCCAACTTGGGCTCCTGTAGTACTCGACCGAGCAGGTATATGCTCGGGGCGAGTCATGTCCTACTCGGGCCGAGTCAATATGCTCTGCCTAGGTTGGCAGAGTGACGTTTTTCACCAAAATCTTCAGCATGTAAAATTCGACCGAGCTTAGGTATTTGTATCTGCTCGACTCGACCGAGTAGCTGATCTGCTCGGGCCGAGTTTGCTGTAGCTCCTTTTCCTTCTTTCCCTTTCACTTCCTTCTCAAATCTTTCAACTTCGCTATCTTCCTCCGGCTTTCCTCCGTTTATAATGTCAATGCGCATGCCCCCGATGTTCCGTCCTACACGAAACACAAACTCGTCAAAATTTTTATAATTTTTGCAATTTTTCCTAAAAACACGAAATAAAATAGGAAAATGAGAAAATAAGAAAGAAATTTCAAAAACTATGGAATTGGGTTGCCTCCCAATAAGTGCTCGTTTTCAGTCATGAGCTCGACTCCCCATGATATATCAATTCTTGTTTGGCGCGCGCGATGGTCGCGCGTCATCCTCTGGGGTGGTGCAATTCGGCGGCGTTTGACTTCCGCTTACTCCAACACTCTCCTCCATGAAAGATGTGACCTCCGATGCTGGATGATTTGTCTGACGGTGTTGAAACTCCTCATCCAATACTTGGATGTACGCGGCGACCGCTTTGTTGTACGTTGGGTCGCCGTCGTCGTCGATGCTTGCTTTGATCGGGTCCTTCATGACCTCTTCAGCAGAAAAGTTTTCAATCATTTCCTCCTCCAGAAACTCCAGATAATTAGCCCCTTCCAAGTGGGCACGCTCCTTCATCGGCTTTTGCAACCGGAACTCAGCTTCAATATTTCTCACATTGAGGGAGAGGGTTCCTTCTCGGACGTCTATAAGCACACCGGCCATTGCCATGAAGGGGCGACCGAGTATTAGCTGAGAGCTTCCTCCCTCCGGCATGTCCATGATGACAAAATCAACCGGGACGCATAGTCCCGGAGGTATCTGGAGGATCACGTCCCTCGCTATCCCTACCGGGTAGGTGATAGAGTGATCGACGAGCTGGATTGACATGCTAGTGGGTTCCAGCTCGCTTCCTGTCTGGAGTCTTCTGAAGATAGAGATGGGCATCAGGCTGATGCTAGCCCCTAGATCAATTAGCGCTCTGCTGATTGGCATTCCTCCGATAGAGCAAGGCACGGTGAAGCTCCCCGGATCCGGCAGCTTCCGAGGGAGATGGTTCTTGATAATGGAGGTGGAATCCTCCAACAACTTGATTTCTTCCGGCCTTCGCTTCCCCGTGATGAGATCCTTTAGAAATTTAGCATAAGCCGGGATCTCGATGATGGCATCAATGAATGGGATATTCAGCTGAATCCCCTTCAGTAACTCCATAAATTTGGAGTACTTTTTCTCCAACTTGGCTTGGGCGAGCCTCTGAGGATACGGAGGAGGAGGCCTGGAAGCTTTGCCCTTGGATGCATCAGCGGGTGGAGGAGGAGTAGCAGGCATGACGGGAGGTGTATCCGTCTTCTCTTCAATGGCGATAGGCCCTTCAGTGGCCTCAACTCTGGTATTGTCATCAGCAGCTTCTTCAGTGGGAACCTTCTCCTTGTTTAACACCGGAACCATAACGGGGTCAGTGGCCCGTCCTCCTCGCGTGGTCACTGAAACCACGGCGTTTGCTTGAGCTTTGGGGTTCGTCTCCGGCTGGGAGGGTAGTCTCCTTTGGTTCTTCAGCAATTGGGACATCTGCCCTCTCAGCTCGTCGAGTGAATGTGTTGATACTCTTAAACTGGTTCGACGTATCTTGGTTGAACCGAATCTGGCTGCTCATAAAAGTCTCCAACGTAGATTCAAGATTTGACTTTGGAGGAGTCGGCGCAAAATTTTGCTGAGGTGGCCGGTTGTACTGATATCCCGGCGGCCTGTAGGGCCCAGCTGGCCTAAAACCGCCCTACTGCTGGTTCTGCTGCTGCTGCTGAGGAGGAGGCGGTGGTCTCTGAAACTGCGGAGGTTGCATCCCTCCGTTTGGATTTCCATATGAGAAGCCTGTGTGGTTCCTAGCTGCAGGATGCTGCCACTGGTTCCGTCCTTCTCCCTGGACGTACTGAACAGATTCGGGTGTCTCAGCACCCTCATAATGACCCTCAGCATGGATGTACCCTGGATCTATGTATTCCTCAGCAGGATGGTAGGAGGTGTTGGGTGCTGCTGGAAGGGAGTCCAGGTGCTGCTCAATACGGGCCACCTGCTTGCACAGGTTCTCTATATGGGAGTCCAGGTGAGTAGCCGCCTTGACCTCAGGGTTCCGGGTGATCACGGTCCTCTCATCACCCCACTGCTGGGTGTTGGCAGCCATGTGCTCCAGAAGATCAATAGCCTCCTCAGGAGACTTATCCAATAAGGCGCCCTGCGTCGCAGCATCAATGATCATTTTAGTGCTAGGTTAGAGCCTGTTGTAGAAGCTCTGCACTAAATCCCAAGGCTCGATCCCATGGTGGGGGCACTGATGTTGGAGGTCTTTAAACCTCTCCCAAGCCTTGTAAAGCGACTCCTGGGGGAGCTGCTTGAAATTGGATATGGCCCCTCTGATCCGGACCGTCTTTGATGGTGGATAGAACTTATCCACGAATGCGAGCGCGAGCTTCTCCCAGGTAGTGAAGTGGTTGGGAGGGTGAGCTCGGAGCCAGTAGGAGGCCTTGTCCCTCAAGGTGAACAGGAACAGCCGCAACTTCACTGCATCATCGCGGACATCCTTCGCCTTGAATGTATCGCACTTGGCCAAGAAGGATTCAATGTGATGGTTTGGGTTGTCATGAGGATGCCCATGGAAGGGATCATGCTGCATAAGATTGATCAACCCCATCTTTAGCTCGAAGGTTGCCGCCGTCAGCTGCGGTCTAAGCACCGAGGAATTATTCCCAAAGGTCAGCTTCATATGGTCCCTGATGGACCCGGTGCGTGGAGAAGGAGGAGGATTCTCTCCCATCTGAGCTGATGGAGATGAACTTCGGCTAGAAGCTCTCAAGGCTCTGGCGGTCTTTTCAATCTCAGGATCGAACAATAATTCTCTGGTAGACCCCTTGAAACGGGTGTTCATGCACCAACAAAGCTCAGAAAAGATACCGTCAGTAGCACCAAAATAATTAAAGAGAATAAAAATGATGGTAGGTAAGAGATGACAAGAATGCTAGCAAACTTCTCAATATAAAAACAAACTGAGATGAAAACACTATTGCCGTCCCCGGCAACGGCGCCAAAAACTTGACGCGCCCGCAATCTACACCTAGGATCCACCTGGCGGTGTCATGATCGCCAGGCGTGATATGGCTCCTAGGCTACGACTACGGGTTCAATCCGCAAGCGGACGGTGTTGAGTTATAGTATATAAGATAGTCGAATCCCACAGGGACGGTGATAGTGTTCGTAGTAATCTCAGTCTATTTCTAAATCTAGAAGTAATGTAGCGATCGGAGGGAAAGGTTTGGGTTGATGATTGTTGTTGTGTAATATAATAAAAGGAACTAGGGCTTTAGGGATCGCCGCTAGGATCGTTGGGGTTGATGTTGGATAGGTTCCTCACATCGCATTAGGGCTAGGGAATTAATCCCCCAATTCGTACCTCTCTCGTGGGTTAAAATTGCGGGGTATTTCGGTGGCTCTCGTCGATGCAATGGCAGTAGCCATCGACGTAGCGATATAGTTCGTCGATGGATCCCCTCAAGGCGCGAGCCGGGCATGGTCACGTGCCTTGATGGGATCCACCGATTTCCCTATTCGAATCCCTAGATACCCCTTAAGAACATCAATTCCACAGACCGTGGGCATGATCTCAGTACGGGTTATCTACGGATTCGGTAGGATCTACCGAAATACAACCCTAGATCCCCAATTCGATGTACGGATCCAGATCTACATTTTTCCCTAAAATCCTAGGGTTCACCCATCGGCCCTAGAGAGGATCTACTCACTCATGGTGATCGGAACGCACGAAAATATTGAATTTGCGTAAGAAAACATTTCTTGCAACAAAAGAAATTAGGGCTAAAAATTACTTACAGTGAGAGTGAACGAAGAATAAATCCAGAGAAATCAGAAAGCAATAATCTTCAATTAACGATCCAGAGTTTGCTACAAAATTAATCCAAAAATATTCCTAAAAATTTCGTCCTAGAGCTCTCTCCAAAAAATCCTAAAATCAAAACTCAGAATAACCTCCCCCCACGCTGAGCCCGCAATCGCAAGCTTCAGCTACCAAAAAATCGCGCACATCGCGCGTTCGAAAATCTTCCAAAAATGCCCATATGACTCGGCCCGAGTCGGATCTGCTCGGGCAGAGGTTCGGCCCGCGTCGCATCTTACTTGGTCTCAGAATGGGTGACTCGGTCGGCTACTTGGGGTGTGCTCGGGGCGCGTCATCTGGCCGAGCAGATGACCTGCTCGACCCGCGTCGGCCGTATTTGCAGCTCTTTCAACGTGTCATGGCTTGGCCCGAGCTGAAGCTGCTCGGGCCGAGCATTTTCTGGGAAAATGCTCTGCTGCTACTGCCTCTCTCTGTCTCCTTCTTCTTTCTCCTTCTCCTCCTCCTTCGGCTCTGAGAACGCAGCGAACTCCTCCAGAGCCATGCAAACAAGCTCATGAGCATGTAGGATGTGTCCAAACCCAGGCGGGGGTCCAAATCGCTCCAAAATCCCTGAAAACTCAAAATATACTACGAAACTTGAAATATCGTCAGAAATACCAAAATCGCAGTAAAAAGTGGGATTTGGACGCGGGGATGACATGCAATGCGATGGAAATATGATATGAAAATGATGTAAAATATGGACACATCAATCTGTACAGCTCAAGTTAGTATTTTCTTGACTCTTACTTGAGCTTTTGGTGCATACGACTGAAGTACAAAAGACAGGCGACTACCAACCATATGTCGCCTAGACATTGTTCATCAGTCGCCTATGTGCCAAAGTGTGTAACTTGTCAATTTTGTGCATCACTGCATCATGTGTGTCAGTCGACTGATGTAGAGTTTATAGTCGCCTGTCAATCCTCAGGCGCCTGGACTGTGTTCATCAGTCGCCTGAATGCACAAGTGCGTAAGTTGTCATTTCTCAGCTTCTTTCCATCCCATGTGTCAGACGCCTGACTAAGTCTTTACATGTGCATGCACAGTTGTACATGCACCTGTGTAGTCTTCTACAGTCGCTTGTCCTGGCTCAAATTATAGCCGTTGGTGAAAATCTAACAGTTGATCAGTCACATTACCTTTGTTATACAGGCGCCTGTCCAAGCTGTTTTCTGCCAAAATCTAGCCGTTGCAGATTTGTCTTTTGGCTCTTTGCTTGGGTTTTATTGGGTTTTCCTGGCTTCATATATATATGAGATGGCTTAGTTCTATTAGAACCCTTGACCACACTTGATCAACATTGAATATCATAGAGAGTCAATTAGCCACTCCTATTTTCTTATTTTTCTCTCATGAGCACATTCCTCTTCATGCATTGAAGCTAGCTCAAGGGAAATCCTCCAAGTGCAATCAAAGCTCATCTCAACACTTGGAGATTCTCTTCCATGCGTTGCATTCAACATTGAGTAAGTTCATCTCATCAAGGCATACGTAAGAGTCTATTTGTTTCATCTTTGTGATTGAAACCATAACTCTATGTGCGTGAGTTAGTTACTTTATTTGTGGGAGTTTAACCCTTGTGTAGGGTCGGTTGAGTTATAACTCTAATTCTCTTTGTGGGAGTTAGTTTCTCTCTGTGTGTGAGTTTAACCCTTGTGTAGGGTCGGTTGAGTTATAACTCTAATTCTCTTTGTGGGAGTTAGTTTCTCTCTGTGTGTGAGATTAACCCTTGTGTAGGGTTGGTTGAGTCCTTGTGTAGGACAAATCCCTTGTGTAGGGATTGTATTCACTACCTTGTGTAGGATCATAGTGAATATTGGTGTGGCTGGATGTACCCAAGTTGGGGAACCAGGGTAAAATCTCTTTTGTTTGTGTTTGCTTGATTGTGTGTATTAATTTCCTCTTGCACTTATTATTCCGCATTTGCAAGGTTATTTTTCAATTACATAATTATTTCCATTACTCTATTCACCCCCCTCTAGAGTGTTTGTTGTTTAGTATTGTAATGTAGACGGTCCTTACAGTTGTTTGGTTTGTTGTGTGACCAAATTTTTCAAGCCTTAGCTCCCTAGCTAGTTGTTAGGGTATTTTGTTCTGCGAGGTACCAACAACTTTTATCAACAAGTGGTAGCAGAGCTCTCGGTTGCTGGTGGAGAAATTGTGTAGCGAAGATGGTTAGTTTGGTGACGGTCAATATTGAGAGGTTCACCGGCCGTAATGATTTTTGGTTATGACAGTCGAGGGTGCAAAATTATGTGAAGCAGACGTGATGTTATCAGATTGTTTTTGATGATGATAACATTGACAAGGAAGTGACGACATCTTAGAGGGCCGAGATAGAGAGAAAGGCGTATATCGCCATCCAGTTTTCGTTAGTCGACACCGTCTTGAGGGAGATGTTAGACGAGGCTACGACCAAGGATAGGTGGAAGAAGCTAGAGGGCTTGTACATGAAGAAATCTTTTATAAGATGCATTTACTTATTATAGTAGATGTACACTCTAAAAATGAAGCCCGGATCGACGGTGAAGGACCACATAGACGAGTTGAATCAGATTGATATGGAGTTACAAGGAATGGAGGTCAAGATCGAAGATGCGCAACAAGCGGTAATCTTGTTATGTTCCTTGACCAAGGAGCTCTCCCAATTTGTTCGGTCCATGATTTATGGGTGAACAATGCTCACTGTGGAAGAGGTGAAGGTGGTGCTCCATACCGAGATGATATGTGAGAATTTCTAAGGTAGAGAAAGCCGCGATGAAGATGTATATGTGAGAGGTAGACATGACAGGAGAGGAGGTCAGGGCCACTTCAAGAAGAAGGACCGCTTGAAGTCCTGGCATTCCCGTGATATGAAGGACAGCTCATGTTTCAAATGTAAGTAGATAGGCCATTGAAGGAACCAATGACCCAATAGATTTGGGAAGAAAGACAAAGAAGCTTCCGGTTCCTCTTCATTAGGATTAGAGGACATGCATATCCATGATGACAGAGGTCACAGTGAAAGGGATAGAGATCCAGAGATGTTCGTAGCGGGGGTGTCTGGTGAGGCACAAATTGCGTTGTTGATGGACAGCGGGTGTTCTTTTCATATGACATGGAGTTGGTTTTCCACTTACAGTTCCCAAGAAAATGGGGGCTCTATTCTCATGGGAAAATAATGCAGCGTGTAAGACCGCAAGTATTGGAACTGTCCGGATCCAGATGCATAATGGCATAGTGTGTTCCCTAGCCGATGTGAGACATGTTCCCAACCTTCGAAAATGCTTGATATCTATTGGAGTCTTGGATAATGTTGGATGCAAGTTAGTTGTAGAGAATGGCCATCTAAAGGTATCCAAAGGAGCCATAGTTGTGACGAAGGGAAGAAAGGTAGGGAATCTATATGCCCTACAAAGTACTACAGTAGAAGGTGAAGTCGATGCCACATCTACTAGCTCGAGTTACAAAGATTCTACGAAGTTATGACATTATTGTTTGGGTCACCCGTGTGACAAGACACTCGATGTTCTCTGCCGAAGAAAATTGATTGGAGCTAGTGATGAGAGCGTGGAGTTTTGTGAAAGCTGTGTGTATGGGAAAAGGACAAAGGTGCAATTCAACATGGGGTCACTCTAGCCGAGGTCCTTTGAATTACATACATTCTAATGTGTGGGGCCGTGTCTTGTAGCATTAGGAGGTAGGGCTAGGTACTTTGTCCTCTTCATCGATGATTATTCTCGAAAGATTTGGATGTAGTTGATGAAGACGAAAGGTCAAATCTTTGGGATGGTCAAGCAATGGCTTGCGATGGTTGAAAATCAAACTGGCAAGGTGGTTAAAGTCCTCAGATCTGACAACTGAGGAGAGTATACATCGAATGAATTCTCCGGTTTCTGCAAATCACGTGATATTCGACGTCACTTCATTACACCGGGGGATTCGTAGTCGAATGGGGTTGTAGAGCGGATGAACCACACGTTGTTGGAGAGAGTACGATGCTTGAGGCACTTTGCTGGTTTGGAGAAGGAATTTTGGAGTGAGATACTTACCACCGCTGTTCACATAGTGAACCGAGTTCCGGCGGCGGCGATTAACTACCAAATTCCAGAAGAAAAGTGGAGTGGAAAAATTGGCGACTACTCTTATCTATGCATCGTGGGTTGCTCGACATATGCACATGAGATGGGAGACAAGTTGGATCTGAGGGCCAAGAAGTACATTTTTTTGGATATGGCGATGGCATGAAAGGATATCGCTTGTGGGACACGGTAGCCACAAGGCGATCTTGAGTAGACACATCACCTTCGATGAGTCCGTGATGCTCAAAGCGAAGCATATTCATTTGGAGGGAGACGAGTTACTCATGGAGACCGTGCCAGGGACGATTGATCTCCCTATCCCATTCCATAGGTGACCCGGCAAGAAGCCAATGGTCAAGGTCCCTGTTGCGGGACATGATGGGGTCCATGGTGAGGACCATATGCAGATGCCCGTCCAAGCTCAGGTATGTGATGAATTTGTTGTAGATGAGGTGCAAAGGTTCAAGCGGACCAAGAAGGCGCTCGAGAGACTTGGAGCTTGGGATTAAACAATATTCTCCTTTGATGACATGGCGTCGAATGCCTTGAACATTGAGCATGAGGAACCAATGACCTACAGTGGTGCCATTAGCTCGTATGATGCGGCGAATTGGCACGGAGCTATGGAGGAAGAGATGCAGTCTATCCACCATAATGACATGTGGAAGTTAGTACATATACCAAATGAGAAGCGTGCCATTGTATGTAGGTGGATTTACAAAGTCAATGAAAGCTCAACCCAAGACAGTGTCGATGTACGGTACAAAGTAAGGCAAGTGACCAAGGGTTTTGCACAGAGGAAGGGAGAGGACTACAATGAAATATTTTCTTCGGTGGTAAGAAACACTTCCATTCGTGTTTTGTTGGCTCTAGTAGTATCCATGGACAAGGAGTTGGAGTAACTCAACATCAAGACCGCTTTTCTGCACTGTGGTTTGGATAATGAGATTTACATGCACTAACTAGATGGGTTCGTGGCAGAAGGCAAGGAGAGGATGGTCTGCAGGTTAAAGAAATCCTTGTACGGGTTGAAGTAGTCAACCAGACCGTGCTACAAGCGATTTGATATCTTCATGACGGGTGTTGGTTTTGAGCGGAGCGTGAAGGATCAATGTGTATATGTGCGCACATTGGATGATGGCTCGTGCATCTACCTCCTACTTTATGTTGACGACATATTGATCACTTCCTCAAATATGCTGGATGTTAAGAAGCTAAAGGTGAAGTTGGGCAAGGAATTCGACATGAAGGATTTAGGCCCAACAAAGAAAATCATAGGGATGGAGATTTCCCGGGATAAGAAGAAGGGTGAGGTGAGGTTATCGCAGAAGGGGTATTTTGAGAAGGTGCTCGTCCGTAATGGAATGTAGAGTGTGAAGCCCATGGGGACACCTCTTGGAGCTCACTTTCAGCTTTCGGCATTGCAGTTGCCAAGCACCAAAGATGAGAAGAAGACTGTCTCAGGTGCCATATGCTAGTACGGTTGGGAGCCTGATGTACGCGATGGTTTGCACACGTCCTGATATTGCACATGTCGTATGAGTTGTGAGTCGATATATGGCAAATCTTGGCTAGGAGCATTAATAGGCCGTCAAGTGGATATTGCTATATCTGCGAGGTACAGTTGGTGTCGGTTTGCACTTTGGCAGAGGTGACGGTGTGGTGATGACATGGTATTGTTATTCTGATTATGTTGGTGACATGGACAGGTGGAGATCGACTACAGTTTACGTGTTTACGTTGGGCATCGCAGCAGTGTCGTGGTGATCAGTCCTACAGTCGATGGTTGCGTTGTCAACCACAAAGACTGAGTTGATTGCCGCAGTGGAAGCGGTAAAGGAGGCCAAGTATCTCAGATGTCTGATAGATGATTTAGGGATGCCGCAGAGATTATCATTGGTTTTAAGTAATGGCTAGAGCGCTATTTACCTTGCAAAGCATCAAGCTTACAGTTCGAGGATGCAGCACATAGACTTACGTGATTATTTCCTAGAGGAGTAGAGTAAGAAGATTGAGCTTCAGAAGGTCTCGACTGAGAAGAATCCCACAGACATATTCACCAAGCTCATTCCTTCCATCAAGCTCAAGACATGCTTGATCTTGATTTGTTTGGTGACTTGAGTGTGGCGCCGAAGGGCGCTGATTCCGAGACGACGAGGAGGTCCATGGAGTGACCATGGAGTTTTTGATCAAGGTAGAGCTTGAATGGAGTGCTGGTGATTTTGTAGTAAGGTAGAGTGTATTTTTTGATGCTGCAAAATCTCAATCATGCACAGTCTTG
>JAULAV010003980.1:0-25048 GCA_030789695.1 Scilla litardierei | reverse complement strand
TTGTTTTATGTTTTATGTGGGGGGGAATAAAAGGGATCTGCTACGTGCACATACCGAATTGCTCTACGCACGACTGCTTTTACTTTTTACTCTGTGCATGAAAAATAAAATAATGTTATTCAAGTTTTTGCTCAGTGCAGACCGGAAATACCGAAAATAACCATAAGACAAAACATCAGAAAATCATTGAAAAAATCAAAATTAATCCCCAAAAAACTTATTACATATACGTATCGACTGAAGGATAAACGGAATCGTGATAACACGAACGTTGGCGATCGAGCAGAAAAATGCCTAGTTAGACTGTGTGCCTAGTTTAGGAAAAAATTTATCATCGAATTCACAGTCAGCAAGACGTGCCTTAAATGCGTCCCATGTGAGGGGTTCAAGGTATCTGATAATAGAGGGCGAATCAAACCCAATATAGATACCTAGACGACGCTAAGGACCCATTTTGGTCCTCTGAGGTGGTGCTATTGGGACATATACCGCCCAACCAAACACTCTCAAATGAGAGATATCCGGAGGTGCGTCATATGCAAGTTGCATCGGGGATAATGTATGACCTCCAGAGGGTCTGATCCTAATAAGTAATGCGACATGTAAAATAGCATGCCCCCAAGCATCCACGGGCAACTGGGATTGCATAAGCAATGGACGTGCAATCCATTGGAGTCTCTTTATAAGAGACTTAGCTAATCCGTTCTGGGTGTGAACATGTGCTACTGGATGTTCAACTTCAGTACCCGTTGCCCGTCAATAGTCTTCGAAGACTTGTGAAGTGAATTCGCCCGCATTATCAAGAAGTAGTTTCTTGATATGGTTATTGGGGAAATGAGCCCGCAACTTTATTATTTGTGCCAACAGCTTTGGAAAAGCTAGGTTGCGGGTGGACAAGAGGAACACATAAGACCATTTTGTGGATGCATCAATCAGTACCATGAAGTACCGAAATAGGCCACTTGCGGGGTGAATGGGCCTGTAAATGTCACCATGAATTCTCTCAAGGAAGCCAGAAGACTCTAATCCCACTTTCAGGAGGGATGGTCTCGTTATTAGTTTTCCTTTGAAACAAGGGGACAAGGAAATTCACCCTTATGAAGAATCTTCAGGTTCTTCAAATGATGTCCACGGGATTCAGTGATGATGCGTCGCATCATAGCTGATCCAGGGTGACCAAGTCTGTTGTGCCAGAGTTGGAAATCTGGCAATGATGGGCACGTCTGGTGCTCAGTCACATTGGCTTCTATTGGTTGAATGTATGTAAGGTAGAGACCCGGCGGGAGTCCCTTGAATCGTTCGCAGATGGTCTTCTAGCCATCCTTTTGACGAGTTACATACAGATATTCAACTTTATTTTCATCTCTGGTTTCTAAGTGATATCCGTTTAAATGAATGTCCTTGAAACTTACGAGATTCCTATTTGATTTAGGAGAGAATAATGCATTCTTTATTTGAAGTCTTGTGTTATTTGGGAGCAATATTATTGCTTCACCAGATCCTTCGATTATTTTGGACAGTCCTGAAATTGTGATAACAGGACCGTCATATTTATTTATGCTAATAAAATAGCAATGTTCGCGAAGGATTGTGTGCGTCGAGGCACTATCCACTAGGCACTCATACTTCATCTATATAAGCAAAACGAAATTTTATTTAAGTAAATGTAAAATGACATTCAAATAAAAGTTCGTACAAAAGCAAACTAAAGATGAAGCAACATGTAATTTTAAATGCATAGATAAAGATAGGGCTCAATCGATCATGTCGTCATTCTCGAAGTCTTGTGCAGTGTAAATCGTTGGTGGCTGAACAACAGCCAAGTTTGTTTCAGGCATAGACTTCTGGCTTGCCTGATACAGTTCTTGAAGGTGGCGAGGAGTGCGGCAGTTTCTGGACCAATGTCCAGTCATGTCAAATCTATGGCATTTATCCTCCCAGTTCTTCTTAGGAATTGACACTTGATCAGTGTTCTTACGCTTCCCTGTGAAGTTTCTCTTTCCTTTGTTGTTGTTGTTGTTGTTTGTCTGGGGTTTTGTTCCTCGTGCTGGCTTCATTACAGCTTTTCCTTTGTTCTTTCTAGCCTTCTTCTTGTTTTTCCACTTCTGGGGAGAAACGTGGTGGGCTTCAGGGATAAGAGCAGTATCAGCAGGTCACAAATTATGAGTAGCAAGCAGTAAATCTCTATTCTGTTCTACCCTAAGGAGGCAAGAGATCAAATCAGAGAACTTCGTGAAATTGCGTTCACGATACTGCTGCATGAGGATTGCATCTTTCTCGTGAAACGAGGTAAATGTCTTTTCCAACATGCATTGCTCAGTCACTTTTTCACCGCACAACTTCAGGCGTGAGGTGATATTATGAAGTGCAGAGTTATACTCAGCTACGGACTTATAGTCCTGAAGTCTGAGGTTTTCCCACTCATAACTGGCACGTGGTAATATTACATCAATTTGATGTTTATACCGTGCCTCCAGCGCTGTCCACAACTCAATTGGGTCCTCTACCGTAAGATATTCGGCCTTTAAGGTCCGATCTATATGTCTCCTAATATAGATAATTGTTGAGTAATGGTGTTTCATACCAATCTTATTTTGATGATGATCACAACATTATGTTGTTGCTAATGTATCTCATGTTTTAGTCTCTCAGTTTTATTTCAAGGATATCTTTCTTGGAGACTAATCACTTGGTGTAAGGATAGACATCATGTGAAGAAGGGCCAAAGTTTGGACTCAAGGAGTACCAAAGCTTGGAGATGGTGGAGAGCATTCAAGGCATCAAGATTGAATACTTAGACTCTAAGGAAAGCATTGTAATCCATGTAATTTACTTTATTGCTTTCTCTCTCTTTTGAGTCTAGGTTATTGTAATGCCTTGTTAGATGGTTTACTTATCATGCATATGCATTTAACCATCTTAGTGAACCTTAGGATTATCATAGAATCCAACCCAATAGGTTCACTCTGTCCAAAGACTCATTTGGAGTTTCTGGCTTTACATCAGTCGCCTGATGAGGGAAACACAGCCGACTGTGTGATTTCCAGTCGCCTATAGATCCTTCTACAGTCACCTGATATGCACAGCTCAAGTCAACATTTCAATTGACTCAAACTTGAGATTTACGCACAGTCGTCTGTCGATCAGTTTACAGTCGCCTGTATACTTATAGTCGCCTGGGAATTGGCCAACAATCGTCTGTCTAGCGTAAGTGCAATCACTGCATCTCTATGTCTTCTCTCCATATTTTACAGTAGTCGCCTGATGAAGAATATACAGTCGCCTGACTATTTGACAGTCGACTGTATTATTAACATCAGTCGTCTATGCGAAGAATTGGAGAAAGAGTGCATCTCTCTGTTTCGATCCATCCCCTGCAGCAGTCGTCTACTGAAGGATTAACAGTCGCCTGTCCTGTTTGTCAGTCGACTGTATTGACTTCATCAGTCGACTGTCCTGGCTTAGATTATAGCCGTTGGATATTTTCTAGCCGTTGATCAGTCGACTGTCTTTTGATCAACAGTCGACTGTTCCTGTCGTTTTCACTCAGTTTCTAGCCGTTGCAGATTTGTTCATTTGGCTGTTTCTTTGGGTTTTTGGGCTTGATATAGGATTCCTATATATATGAGTGTGTTTCCATCACTTGAGAACTCTTGACAACACTTGATAACTCTTGACTCTATGTAAAATCTCAAGAGATCAATAAGCTACTCTCAAGCTCCCTCATTTCCCTCTATTGAGCATTCAGTCCTCTTCATGCATTGAAGTCCAGCTCAAGGGAAATCATCCAAGTGCTTTCAAGCATATTCCAACACTTGGAGATCCTCTTCCATGCATTGCATTCATTCATGAGTAAGCATCTCAAGGCATAGGTAAGAGTATTTATTTTACTTGGTGTAATTTGTTTTCCTATTTCTCTTTGTGGGATTAGGATACTCTCTTTGTGGGAGTTTCTCTCTTTGTGGGAGGTTGTCTCTTTGTGGGACTAGGGAATTCTCTTTGTGGGAATTAACTCTCTTTGTGAGAGTTCTAGTGTCCTAGTGTAGGGCTAACACTAATTCTCTGAGTGGGAGTTAGGTATTCTCTGTGTGGGAGTCTTGATCCTCGTGTTGGATTGGTTGGGTCCTTGTGTAGGGCATAAATCCTCTTTGTGGGGCTATCTCCTTGTGAGATTTGTATTCACTTCTCTGTGTGGGAATATAGAGAATATTGGTGTGGCTGGATGTACCCAAGTTTGGGGAACCAGGGTAAAACTTTGTGTTTGCATTTGGATTGATTGTGCCTTTTAATTCCTCTTGCATTTATAATTCCGCATTTGCAAGTTAAATTTTAATTGGAAAATTTTATTGCCATTACACTATTCATCCCCCTCTAGTGTGTGTTGTTAGTATTGCAAGGGTAGACGATCCCTACAATAATGGCTTTCGCCTTATCCACATCGGAGACAGTGGTAGAGGAGTGCTGCTAGATGATTGGGCTGCTTCTGGGGCCTTACTAGCAGAAGCATCGGCCGCTGATGGGGCCGATGAAGGAGCCAAAATTGAGCCAAGGAGGGCCATCGAACGCAAGTGGAACTTCAGGTCCACTCGTCAACTCAGGTAATTTTTTCCTGCAGCATCAAGGACCTTGAAATCGACGCTTGCCAATTTTGCCATTTATTTATGCAATTTAAAACAAGCATGAATTAATTAAGATGTAAATTCATGCATAAAGAATAAAATAAGTAAAATGTGGGGATCGGCCAGATACCTAAAAACGTAGAAAGTCCAAAGTTCGATTTACAGTTCATAAAGAAAAGAAAAAAATACAAGTTGGAAACCCATAAGGGGTCCCTATAATTTGCAAATTTCACCTCCGTCTTTATATGTTGATACACCGATCTTTGGCATTAATACATACAATCCTCACTTACAAATTCTCTCAAAAGAAAATAAAAGTGCAAGGAATTTTAAAGGTATCAAACTGGCCGATCCCAAAAAACACTTTTTATCTTATATAAACATCCACGCAGTTTTAAATATGCTACGGGCACAGAGAAAACAACCACACATATAACTCAGGCATATATGATATGGAAAAAGAAATTATAAAATATAATAATCTCTAGGACCACGATGAGACGTTATACACCGTTAGGTTAGATGATTAATGCAGAGCGGTTGCTGGATCCTTAAGATAATTATATTTTGAAAAATTCTAATAATCCATAAATGTTTTACATAATATCCAATGTTTAAGAGAGTTATCAATTTGAAATGTGGCAGATAACATAACATAATAAGCAATACTTGTGAGCCCAATTGCAAAAATAATAATTAATTTGCAATTTGATTAACTGGGCTTCATGCCCAAATTAGAACACAAAATTAATTATTATTCTAAAATGGGATGTATGCCCATAAGCAAAATGAAAATCATTCAATTTAAATTATCTAGGCCCTAATAACCAGACAAAATAAATTAATTTTTATTTACTAGGCTACAGGCCTAATAAACAGCCCAACAAATTTATTAAACAGTTTTGGGATGTAAAATTTAAAATCAATTTTAACTTAAACCCCAAAAACAAATTTTAGGGTTGATGAATGCCAAAAACCCCCAACCCCTCATCTAACAGATTGTGTCTCCTCCTCTCCCCTTATCTACGCAAAACAATTCCCCCTCGGTGTTGCCGATCAGAGGCAAAAACAAATTTTAGGGTTGATGAATGCCAAAAACCCCCAATCACTCATCTAACAGATTGTGTCTCCTCCTCTCCCCTTATCTACGCAAAACAATTCCCCCTCGGTGTTGCTGATCTTCGGTGTTGCCGATCAGAGGCCCCCCCTTCGGGGGAGGCGCACGGAAAACCACCCCGCCGTCGGGGGTGGGTAGGAGGCCCAGCGAACCCCCCCCGCCGTCGGGGGGGGGGGGGGGGGGACGACAGAACCCCCCTTTGGGGGGGGGGGACGACAGAGCCCTCCCCCCCGCCATCGGGGGGGGGGGGGGGGGGGGGGGGCTGTGAACCCCCCGCCGTGGGGGGGGGGGGGGGGGGGGGGGGCTGAACACCGAAGGCCCCCCTGCTACTTTAACTAGGGTCCCCCGTTAAAATAGATTAGATCTCAAAAATTAGGGTCCGAACCCCCCCGGCCAGCAGGGGGGGTGCGCAATCAGGGGCACCCCCTTCGCCGGGGGGGGACAGAACCTTTTTTATTTTTTTAATTTAATTTTTATTTTTTTAATGATTATCAAATTGCCGTAGAGTTATACATGCCTATATAATAAGCTTTGTCAAATCATAGTTATCAATATATTGTAATTTTCTACGGGTTCAAAAGAGTTTACCTCCGGATCAAAGATCTAGGGACGATTGTAAAAAGAGAAGATCCGTAGAAAGAAAAGTCCACGCTCCTAATACGTCAAAAAGGATCGCCGCAACGGTTCGCCGCAACAATAGATTCCTTCGCGCGTATGGGTTTAATTTTTGAGGGGATACAGGAGGAAAAGCTCAAGAGATGAGAGCTTTACGTGCTGATAACGTGTTAAGAAATCTTGAGAATAGAGTAACCACGGCAAGTAGCCATGATTCTATATTTATAAAATTCATAGAGTATATCAAGAGACACATAGATACCAAAGGTCCCCATTACTCTAAGAAAGGGAAGCAATGGAGCGATAAGTGGTGGGGAGTCCAAAGACCTCCCCCCTACTCACAACACTTATATTATAGTTTAAAAGGTAAGTGCGCGAGCAAAAATTTTCTGATTCTCAACGAAACTTACCTCAATTCCAATTCTTAAACAAAATGACTTATTTCTCTTTTGCTGCCCTCCGTTTGTTACCCCATTCAACTGCGTCGAAGAGTTGGCTGAATTTCACCGAGTTGGAACAATCATGAAACCCTAAATGAAGGTCAGGATCTGTATTTATGTGAAATTAAATCGATGCTAGGCTTGTCGAACATTGATTTGATTTGGATTGCTTTTGTTAGGGAAATCTAATCTATGCCATGTCTTCATGTCAATTCTTCACAAAAGTTATGAATCTTATTTACAGAAGGCACGTAACAGTTTGGACTCTAATGATAATGTTGTAATCAAATGTTATGTACGTTTGATTATTTTTTCAATCCAAATTAGTACACACTAATAATTTTCTAAATCTTATGGTGCTCATCATACAACAATTATTTTGCTATTTATGTGTTTGCTTTACCTACATGAGAAAGAGAGACGCTTTAGTACTAGGTCGTCATTTTGTAAGATGTGGACATTGTCATAGACTGTTAATTTTGTTAATTTTTTAACATATTAGACTGAAGTGCAGCAAATAAGGGGAAAAAGGAGAAAAAAGTGAAAAGAAAATAAAAACAGAGAAGTTTCTGAATTGGGTCCCTGTAACTTTGTTTTTGAGGATACATATAATATGTTTACGACTTGTCCTCGAATTCAGTTTGGAAACCATTATAGTTTTAAGGAAGGAGGCATGCTCCGTTACTAAAGAGAGGAATATGTCATAGGGTTTGGGCTGCTGTCAAGGATCGTGTAAAGGGCCATATTTACTTTAAGCTCGGTTTGTTCATGCTACCTCCCTTTGAATCACGAAGAAGTTCATGCATTCCAATGAACATTAATGACTATTTTGGATAAATTAGCCGTATTGATATATTTTGTTCTAGCATTTGCCAGTTTCATATTAACTTGAAAATGAAACTGGCAAATGGCATCATAGAATATATTGAAAAAGCTAATTTACTCAAAAAACATATGAAGAAGTTCAAACCAAGGTTTTAGGTCTCGGTTTCGGTCTCGGTATCGCTTTTCCCAAAATTTAGGTATCGGTATCGGTATCGTCTGTTTCGTTGGTTTCGGAAGCAAGTTTCGGTTTCGTGGTTTTGTCTGTATCTATAGTTTTAAATACTTAAAATATATCAAATATTATCAAATACTAAACCATCATAATTTTTTATAAGTTGCACATTTTGCTAAATAAGAAAAGATGGCACACATATAAAGAAAGAAGGACAAACTTGTTAATAAGTTGGTCTCTAGCCAAGGTCAGTTCGCATAACAATTCCCCCAAATTATAAAGCCAATGTCTGTTCGCATAGCAATTCCCCCAAATTATAAAGTGCTGCTACTCACATAATTACATTACACATTTTGCAAGTATACAGAGACAGACAACCAAGTTCCTCCAACCAGCGGACGAGCGACGAGCGGCCAGCAGCAAATGAGCGACGAGCGGGAGAGCGCAGTCCAGGTAAGTTCTCCAACGTTTCTTCTTCCTCCTCCTCCTCTCTTTTTTCTTCTCCCTCTTCTTTTTCTTGCTCTTCTTTTTTTTTCTTCTGTGGTTTTTCTTCTACTTGATCTTTTTTTTCTTCTTGTTGCAAGTTTTGGCTTGATCTGCTTGATCTTCAGTTTTCTTCTTTCTTTTTGAGCTTTTTTTGCTGTTGCTCGTCGGAATCGGCCGAAACCCCCAAGTTTCGGCCAGTTTCGGCCGAAACCGGCCGAAACTGGCCGAAACATGGCGGTTTCGGCCGATACCGAGAAACTGGAGGTGGTTTCGGATCGGTCCCCTCCGAGACCGATCCGAAACGGCCGAAACCCGAAGGTTTCGGCCGAAACCTTAATCAATGGTTCAAACTCTAAGGCACGAAATCAAGAACTGGAGTATACTTCACTTCCATAGACATGAGCTTCTCGAAGAGTTGCACAAATTTTGAAGCACTAAACGGTAGAGATCTGTCTGAGAGGGGGGGGGACCTTAAAAATGATGTCACAACAGGATTGACCTCTATTTTACAAGAGGAGGCCGTGATGTGGGGATGAAGATCCAGGATACATTGGTTTAAAGAGGGGGA
The DNA here is from genome assembly GCA_030789695.1 of Scilla litardierei. Taxonomy (NCBI): domain Eukaryota; kingdom Viridiplantae; phylum Streptophyta; class Magnoliopsida; order Asparagales; family Asparagaceae; genus Scilla; species Scilla litardierei. Next base: position 16,206 of record JAULAV010003980.1, on the reverse strand, counting down.
CTCTAGTACAAGATTTTTTCCTACGGTGGCTAATGGCAGGCAGAGACTGAACCATGTAGTACCATGTATGGATGGTGATAATGAGATTACTGATCAAGACAGACTTTGCTAGATGCTTTGCAGAACATTACAAAACATTACAAAACCATCTTCGGTGAAAGGTTAAATAGCAAGATCACCCTAGATTGTGGAATTTTGTACCCTAAATCTAAAGACTTTTTTTTGATACATCGGAAAGAAACATCTAAAGACATTCAAGTAGAGTTACTAGAACCGGATCACCCCTTGCCTAAAGATGAGATCAAGAATTCTAGTTTTGGGATGAGCCCTTGGACCTTATGGCTTCCCTGCTTTCTTTTCCAGGAGGTTTGGGAAATTATCAAAGGTGATGTGTTTGATCTTTTTAAAGTTCTTCATTGGGGAGCTCTGGATATAAATTGAATTTTGCTCGTGTTGTTCTAATACCTAAGAAGACGTGGGCATCATGGTTAATGAATTCAGACCAATAAGCCTGCTTAATGTTGTAGTTTTGACTAATAGACATAATCCTTTACTAGATCTTCTAATTGATATTGTTCAATCTTGTTTTATTAAGGGCATGTATATTTTTGACTGGGGAGAAGCTGTGCAACAGATTATATCATACTGTTTTAGAGAAAGAGTGCTAGGGGTATGCTTCTCAGGTAGGATTTTGCAATGGCATATGACACGCTGGACTAGGAGCTTCTTTTGGTTGTTGTCAGACCTAGACATTTTGGTGAAAATGGATCTATTGGATTAGGATTAATATGTGCCTAGTTGTGAGGAAGTCTCAGATTTTAGTACATGTGCAGCCATGTAATATTATTCTATCTAAAAGAGGCCTAATGTTGTTTTTAGTGCTGCAAAGTCTCCATCGAACAGGGAAGAAGGGCCACTGAGATTTAATTGTGTTGTTAGGGAATTGAAGGCAACTTTGAGCCTTCTCTTTTGACTGACCGACAGAAAGAGAAAGGGGCAACTGCAATTTATTTTTCCAGAGGGTAAGGTGAGTGCTGCTGCTGATTTTTCCAGCGAGCAGAGAGCTGAAACTAGAGGGTAGTGCTGCTGCCATTTTCAGACAGAGCTGAGAAAAATTAAGAGAGCTTGCTGCTGAAATTTTGCAGAGCAAGGTGAAACTGTTTCTCTTTCTCCTTTTCTTCCTTTGTGAGATTTGTGGGGGCTTGGAATCGCCAAGTTGTTACTCACAAGAGTGTGAAAAGATGTTGGCGTACGCTAGTGTGTTCTCCTTGATTATAGTGGATCGTCTCAAAATGCAGGAGTAGGTTGTTCGCAACCGAACCAGTGTAAAATCCTCTACCTTGTTTACTTTCAGTTTGTTGAGTTTGTTGCAATTTCGTTTGCCAATTTGCTTTCACAAGATTCGAAGAGGGATTTGTTGTTTGGTTTGTTGTGTGACCTGATTTTTCAAGCCTTAACTCCTTAGCTAGTTGTTAGGGCTTGATGTTCTGCAGGATTCCAACAGTTTTTTGTCAACAAGTGGTATCAGAGCTCTAGGTTGTTTGTGGAGAAATTGTGTAGCGAAGATGGTTAGTTTGGCGTCGCTCAACATTGAAAGGTTCACTGGCCATAATGATTTTAGGTTATGACAGTCGAGGGTGCAAAATTATTTGAAGCAGCCGAGATGTTATCAGATTGTTTTCGATGATGATAACATTGACAAGAAGGTGACAACATCTCAGAGGGGCAAGATGGAGAGAATGGCGTATATCGTCATCCAACTATCGTTAGTCGACACCGTCTTGAGAGAGGTGTTGGACGAGGCTACAGCCAAGGATATGTGGAAGAAGCTAGAGGGGTTGTATATGAAGAAATCCTTTACAAGCCAACTATACTTATTACAGCAAATGTACACTTTGAAGATGAAGCTCGGATTGACGGTAAAAGATCACATAGATGAGTGAATCGGATTGTGAGGGAGTTGCAGGGAACGGAAGTCTAGATAGAAGATGAGCAACAAGCGGTGATCTTGTTATGTTCGTTGACTGAGGAGTTCTCCAAATTTGTTCGGTCCATGATCTATGGACGAACAACGCTCACCGTGAAAGAGGTGAATGCGGTGCTCCATATCGAGATGCTATGTGAGAAGGCCCAATGTAGAGACTTTGGAGAGAACCGTGATGAAGCATTAAATGTGAGAGGGAGACATGATAGTAGATGAGGTCAAGGCCACTTCAAGAAGAAGGACCGCTCGAAGTTTCGGCATTTCCGTGATAGAAAAGACAACTCATGTTACATATGCAAGCAGAGAGGCCATTGGAGGAACCAATGCCCCAATAGATTTGGGAGGAAAGATAAGGAAGCTTCTGGTTTCTTTTCCTTAGGTTTTGAGGACTTGCAGATTCGTGATGATGATAGAGACCACAGTGAAAGGGGTAAAGATCCATAGATGTTTGCAGCGGGGGTGTCGGGTGAGGCACAAGTTGCGTGGTTGATGGACAATGGTTGTTCCTATCATGTGACTCCACATCGGAGTTGGTTTTCTACTTACCGTTCCCAAGAAGTCGGAGGCTCTATTCTCTTGGGGAACAATGCGGCGTGTAAGACCGCGGGTATTAGAACTGTCTGTATCAAGATGCACGATGGTATAGTGCGTACCCTAGCAGATGTGAGGCATGTCCCTGATCTTTGAACGAGCTTGATATCCATCAGTGTGTTGGATAATGTTGGATGCAAGTCAGTTGTAGAGAATGACCAGCTGAGGGTATCCAAAGGAGCCATTGTTGTGGTGAAGGGAAGAAAGGTAGGGAATATATATGCCCTACAAGGTACCGTAATAGAAGGCGAAGCCGATGCCGCCTCTACTAGCTCGAGTGATAGAGATTCAGTGAAGTTATGGCACTATCGTTTGGGTCAGCCATGTGACAAGACCCTCGGTGTTCTCCGCCGAAGAAAATTGATTGGAGCTAGCGATGAGAACGTTGAGTTTTGTTAAAGCTGTGTATACGAGAAAAAGACAGGTGCAGTTCAACACGGGGATGCACACTAGCCGAGGTCCTTTGGATTACATACATTCTGATGTGGGTACCATGTCTGTAGCGTCAAAAGATGGGGCTAGTTACTTTGTCCTCTTCATCGATGATTATTCTCGAAAGGTTTGGATGTATCTGATAAAGACGAAAGATCAAACCTTCGGGATATTCAAGTAATGAGTAGTGATGGTTGAAAAGCAAACCAGTAAGGCGGTGAAGGTCCTTAGATCCGACAATGGAGGCAAGTACACCTTGAGGGAGTTCACATGATTTTGTAGATCCCATGGGATTCGACGTTATTTTACTACACCAGGTGATCCGCAGTCGAACGGGGTTGTAGAGAAGATGAACATGACGTTGTTGGAGAGAGTGTGATTCTTGAGGCACTCGACCGGTTTGGAGAAGGAATTTAGGTGTGAGATACTCATCACCGCCGTGCACATAGTGAATCGAGTTCTGTCGGCGGCGAGTGACTACCAAATTCCAGAAGAGAAGTGGAGTGAGAAAATTGGTGATTACTCCTACCTATGCATCATTGATTGCCTGGCATATGCACATGAGAGGGACGAAAAGTTGGATCCGAGGGCCAAGAAGTATATTTTTCTCGGATATGGCGATGGCGTGAAAGGATATCGCTAGTGGGACCCGGTGGACCACAAGGCGATCTTGAGTAGGCATGTCACCTTCGATGAGTATGTGATGCTCAGGGCGAAGCATACTCATTCGGAGGGGGACAAGACACCTGTGGAGACTGTGTCAGAGATGGTTGATATTCCGATCCCATTTCAGAGGCGACCCAGCAAGGAGCCGATGGTCGAGATCTCCGTTGCTGGACATGATGAGGTCTATGTTGAGGACCATGTGCAGACGCTTATCCAAGCGCATGTACGTGATGTATTTGTTGCAGATGAGGTGCAGAGGTCCAAGCGACCCAAAAAGGCGCCCGAGAGACTTGGAACTTGGGATTATACAACATTGTCCTTTGACGACATTGCGTCGTATGCCTTAAACATTAAGCATGAGGATCCAATGATCTATGGTGGAGCCATAAGCTTGAGTGATGCAGCGAGTTGGCATGGAGCGATGGAGGAAGAGATGGAGTCTCTCCACCACAATGACACGTTGGAGTTAGTGCCTCTACCACATGAGAAGCATGCCATTGGATGTAGGTAGATCCACAAGGTCAAAGAAAGTTCGACCGAAGATAGTGGTGATGTACAATATAAAGCAAGGCTAGTGGCCAAGGGTTTTGCACAGAGGAAGGGAGAGGACTACAATGAGATATTTTCTCCGGTGGTAGGACACACTTCCATTCGTGCTTTGTTGGCCCTAGTAGCATCCATGGACATGGAGTTAGAGCAACTCGATATCAAGACAGCTTTTCTGCACGGCGATTTGGATGAGGAGATTTACATGCACCAACCGGATGGGTTCGTGGCGGAAGGCAATGAGAGGATGGTCTACAGGTTAAAGAAATCATTGTACGGGTTGAAACAGTCACCCAGACAGTGGTACAAGCGATTTGATAGTTTCATGATGGGCGTATGATTTGAGCGGAGCGTGAAGGATCAATGTGTATATGTACACACGTTGGATGATGGCTCACACATTTACCTCCTACTTTATGTTGACTACATGTTGATTGCTTCCTCAAACATGTTGGAGGTTAAGAAGCTAAAGGTGAAGTTGGGCAAGGAATTTAATATGAAGGATTTGGGCCCGGCGAAGAAAATCCCAGGGATGGAGATATCCCGGGATAGAAAGAAGGGTGAGCTGAGGTTGTCGTAGAAGGGGTATATTGAGAAGGCACTCGTCCGTTATGGAATGGAGAGCGCAAAGCCCGTGGGGACACCTCTTGGTGCTCACTTTCAGCTTTCGGTGTTGCAGTCGCCGAGCATCGAGGATGAGAGGAAGGCTATGTCTCAGGTACCATATGCTAGTGTAGTTGGGAGCTTGATGTATGCGATGGTTTGCATGCGTCCCGATATTGCACTGGCCGATGGAGTAGTGAATAGATATACAGCAAACCCTGGCAAGGAGTATTGGCAGGCTGTCAAGTGGATATTGCGATATTTGCGAGGCACAGTTGGTGTCGGTTTGTACTATGACAGAGATAACGCTGTGGTGCTGACTGGATACTACGACTCAGATTATGCTGGCGACTGGGACATGCAGAGATCGATCACAGGTTTGGGCATCATATTAGTGTCGTGGCGATTTGTCCTACAGTCGGTGGTTGCGTTGTCAATCACGGAGACCGAGTTGATTGTCGCAGTGGAAGCAGTGAAGGAGGCCAAGTATTTGAGATGTCTGCTAGAGGATTTGGGGTTGCCGCAGCGATTGTCGTTGGTTGTCAGCGATAGCCAGAGCGATATTCATCTTGCGAAGCATCAGGATTACAATTCGAGGACGAAGTACATTGAGGTCTGTGATTGTTTCCTAGAGGAGAATAGCAAGCAAATAGAGCTTCAGAAGGTCCCAACTGAGAAGAACCATGCAGATATGTTCACCAAGTCCGTTTTCACCATCAAGCTCAAGAAATGCTTGAGCTTGATATGATTGGTTGCTTGAGTGTGGCGCCGAAGGGCACAGATGCCGAGACGGTGAGGTCCATGGAGTGACCAATGTGTTGTGATCAAAGTAGAGCTTGGATGGAGTATTGGAGATTTTGTAGTAAGGTAGTGTTTTTAGTGCTGCAAAGTCTCCATCGAACAGTGAAGAAGGGACCCTGAGATTTAATTGTGTTGTTGGGGAATGGAAGGCAACTTTAAGCCTTCTCTTTTGATTGACCGACAAAAAGAGAAAGGGGCAACTGCAATTCATTTTTCCAAAGGGTAAGGTGAGTGCTGCTGCTGATTTTTCCAGCGAGCAGAGAGCTGAAACTAGAGGGTAGTGCTGCTGCCATTCTCAGCCAAAGCTGAGAAGAATCTAGAGAGCTTGCTGCTGAAATTTTTCATAGCAATGTGAAACTGTTTCTCTTTTTCTTCCTTTGTGAGATTTGTGGAGTCTTGAAATTTCCAAATTGTTACTCACAAGAGTGTGAAGAAGGTGTTGGTGTAACCTAGTGTGTTCTCCTTGATTATATTGGATTATCTCGAAATGCTGGGGTAAGTTGGTTACAACCGAACCAAGATAAAATCCTCGGCCTTATTTACTTCCAGTTTGTTGAGTTTGTTGCAATTTCGTTTGCCAATTTGCTTTTACAAGATCCAAAGAGGAATTGGTTGTTTGGTTTGTTGTGTGACCCGATTTTCAAGTCTTAGCTCTCTAGCTAGTTGTTAGGGTTTGTTGTTCCGCGGGGTTCCAACAGTTTTTTGTCAACTCTTAAGATAGATGAAAGGGAAAAATGATTTGTATTCTTGGATTGATATTGTTACAAGAGATAGCCCATATGTATACCACATTCATCATCATTGGGCACATGAAACTAAAGGAGCATGGCGACACCTTTGCCGCAGCTTTGTTAATAACGATTTGGGATTATTGGGCACTAGGGTTGGCCGCTGGGCTTTTTCCTCCTTACCAGGGTGCTCGATTGGTTGTTGGTTTGCTGTTTTGCCTTCCTGTTAATTTCAGCGGCTTGTGGCTTATGGTGATTGGCGACGGTTTGTTTATTAATCACTATTTTGTGTAATTTCCCCCTGCTCACTTCAATATATGCCATTTTGTTGCGCGCGTAGATCTAAATGTTCCGTAGCATATTTTTGTCGATTTGTGGGATTTTAAAAGAGATTAGTCCATGGTCTTATTTTCAAAAATTCATGGAAAATTCCCTTGAGCTGGTAAACCCTAGAAGCCCATCACGGATGCCTAAAATAAAAATATGCTAATTTGTGGGATTTTAAAAGAGATTAGTCCATGGTCTTATTTTCAGAAATTCATGGAAAATTCCCTTGAGCTGGTAAACCCTAGAAACCCATCACGGATGCCTAAAATACGAATCTAATCCTAATGTTGTTTAATTCTTTTATTAATGATTTAATTTCAGTTTTTAATTGTTTAAAAGTCTTGCTTGATTAAATGCCTTGTAGTGGAATGTGTATCGCTTTTCCTTACCTTAGAAATTGATAGAAATTGATTGCTAGGGTTGTTACGGTTAGAGAATAAACTCGGTATTTAGAATTGTTCCAAAAAGTCATTGTTTGCGAAATATTGTTACATTGGACCTGTTGCTATCGACATTATAGTTTTGTGCACCTTTCTTTCTATATAGTTTATGAAGTATAAAATTAGAGAATAATTGAAATGAACATTAAAATAGTTAGAAGGACATGGGGTTTTGGGAACTCATAATTAAAGTTAGAAAGAGTGACGAAGACTAAACTTATTGATAGAACTGAATGACTTGACTGGGTTCCTTTGATAATATCTTGGACCCATAAATTTAGGGCACATGCGAGCTCGCCTGTGAAACCCGAGGTTGTTCTTTAACCCGATCTTTCCCTTTACATTTTGAGTATAATATAAAAATGGAATGTTCTAGTTAGATATGTACAATCTAGTGATTAGTGTTAGTAGCTTGGTTAGGAATAGGGTTGCATGAAAGTTATAATTGTTGTTTATTGTAAATATCGTTTACTTTATTCTTTAAGATGTTTTCTCAACAAAGACTGAACCAGAGTACGAGGAGGCTCCAGTTTTTGAGGAGTCCGAATTCCCAGTGAAGAGCGCTGATTTCTGAGACGAGGATTAGTAAGGAGAGTATTTTTCTTTTGTTGAGTTGCTTTCTTTATTGTTGAGAAATAAAGACTAGTAGTTTCCTTTTTGTTATGCTTTCGTAACTCCTTGAAGGATGAATAAAGCTATCTCTTTTATGAAATTTTCTGTTAGCTCTATTCTGTTTTCATTGGAACATTGCAGGGCTTGCACACAAATAACGAAAAAGTAATGATACCCAAAAATGGGGCGTTACAAGTTGGTGGCCCATGCAGGTCCCCGCAAAACACCTCCTGAATAGTATAAAGTAAGCATAAAAGCTCATGAGTGAACAATTGAATTGACACCCTTCTTTGGAATACATAATGACGAAAGCGTATCATCGTCGACGCGGTACTGGGAGCAATCCAGTCATTTTCCATGCAGCTTTGGCGGGAAATCACAGTGATGGAAGTAGGGCTATGACCATGAACAACGTCTCCAACAACGCCAATCACATTGTTCATGAGAATGTCGACTATGGAAATGACAACAACTACGACGCTGAGGACCATCTTAATGACTACATCGACAACAAGAATGCTGACAACAATAACATCGACCCCAACCTCAATGATCCCTTCAACAATGGCAATGTCAGTAATCATCACGTCGACGATGGAAATAATGGGAACAACAATACTGAGCGACCAGTAGCGATGATCTAGATTTCAGATCAGACGTTATGAGAGATGGTTAGAGCTCTGCAACGGGAGCCGGAGCATAGACGGGAAGGTGGCGTACAGTAATTCAGATCACTGCGTCCACCAGTTTTCAAAGGAACAGAGAGACATCTTGCAGCAGCAGAATGGCTACATCGCACAACTGCCATGCTAAGATCAACATGGATCATGCCAGATTCATGAGTTGACATGGCAAAACTATAGTTGGTTGAAGACGCCATGTCGTGGTGGGATTCAGAGAAAGATCACTTGATCTAGCCAATTCATGGAGCACATTCACGAAGAGGTTTAATGCTCTGTATTTTTCTCCTGAAGCCAAGAGGACACTGCAGGCGCAATTTATGAAGTTGAAACAAGGCTCCATGAATGTGGAACAGTACAACGCTGAATTCTCCAGACTCAGCAACTTACAAAGTTGATCTATAAATGCATGCAATTTACTAATAAGTGGTCTTTTTGCAGGTTCGCGAAGAATGTGGTGTCCGATCCTTGGGACAGAGCTCAACGTTTTCAGGAAGGACTGAATATGAAGTTTCAAAAACAACTAGTGGGACACAAGCTGAAGACCCACACTGACGTACTCTCTGCAGCTCGAGATTATGAGTACGTACAGCAGAAGGAAGATCTAGAAAGACAAGCAAGTGCCCCTCAGAAGCGTCCCCCCTCCACCCAATCGATAAGCGGCCCAACCAACTTAGCAGAGATCTTCGAAGAGGCCATCCCCACCACATCCACAACAGCCACAACAGCGCAGACAATAAACTGTCTGCCACTGTTGCAACAAGCCAGGGCACGTCAAGTCAAAGTGCCGATATTTACTAAATTAGTGCATGATTTGCGGAGCAGATGGCCACGTTGTCAGAGACTGCCCCAAAAGGGACAGAAACCAGTAGCTCCAGCACAGACACCTGCACCAGCTACAGCTCCAGCGGGAAATACTCAGCGTGGACCCCCGCCGCAGCGAAGAGGATTTCAACAGGCACGACCACAGGCTCCACCCCGAATCGCCAAACATTCACCATGACAGCTGAAGAGGCTGAGGCTACAGTCCAGGTCATTACAGTTACAAATTTACCATTATCTTTAACTTGTTTTATAGTATCATGTATGCTTAGACATAGTTTTCGCGACCGTAGGAATTGTGTTGGTAGCTAGCAAACCCACTCTTGCTCTTTTTGATTCGGGAGCTTCACACTGTTTTATAGCAACACGATTTTCAACAAACATACTATCCCCATTTCACCTCTCACCTCTGGCTGGGACATTAAGACATGAGATGGTGTGTTGCAGACGACTAGTGGATATTCCGACCGTCCCGTAGTCATTTGCAAGCAAGAGCTCTATGCCGACTTTTTAGTCATTGATATACCGAGTTTTGATGCCGTATTCGGGATGGACTGGCTAGGGACCTTTCATATCACAATTGGTAGTCGACGCATTAGAGTGGTGTTCGAGATCCCAAACCACCCAAAATTCGAATTCGTCAGCGGGAGCCGATTAGAAGAACAAGTGGAGTACAAAGCCAGACTTTCGAATGCCGTGATGACTTCTATGGATGCTACTACAGAGAGACCGACGATAGTACATGAGTTCTCAGACGTATTTTCGGATAGCCTTACAGGCTTACCCCCAGACCGTGCCGTGGAGTTTGCGATCAAGCTAGTGCCAGGAGCTCAACCCTACTCCAGGAATCCTTATCGTCTAGCCCCATCAGAATTGGTGGAAGTTCGGACTCAGTTAGACGATCTTTTGCAGAAAGGCTGGATTAGGTCCAGCGCATCATCATGGAGTGCTCCGATACTATTGGAAAAGAAGAAGGATGTGACCAGGAGGATGTACGTGGACTATAGAGAGTTGAATAAAGTGACGGTGAAGTATAAGTACCCGCTACCACGTATTGAAGACTTGTTTGATCAGCTTGAGAGTTCGTGCATCTTTTTTATAAGCTGGATCTACAGAGCGGTTATCACTAGCTAAAAGTCAGACAGGATGACATTTACAAGACAACGTTCAGCACCAGATATGGACAGTACGAATTCTTGGTAATGCCGTTTGGTGTCACCAATGCGCCCGCAATATTCATGAGTCTAATGAACCTAGTGCTGAGCGAGTATTTGGATAAGTTTGTGGTGATATACATTAACGACATTCTAATATATTTGAAGAACAAGCAGGGGCACACAACACACTTGAGGATGGTCCTAGAGACTTTGAGACGACACCGGTTGTATGCTAAGTACAGCAAGTGTGCTTTTGGGATGAAGAAGGTGGGATTTCTTGGTCATGTGGTATCAGGAGAAGGGATTGCGGTAGACCCAGAGAAGGTAATTGCCGTCCAGAAGTGGCCAGCTCCTAAGACAGTGTCTGAGATTCGGAGTTTTCTGGGTTTGGCTGATTATTACAGGAGGTTCATTCCGAACTTTTCGAAGATTGCAGAACCTATGACCCGATTGACATGGAAAGATGTGGTCTATATTTGGTCTAAGACTTATGACGAGGCGTTCCAGGAGCTGAAGAAGAGATTGAGTACCGCGCCCGTGCTTACTATACTAGACCGATCAGGAGGATTTGAAGTTTTCTGCGATGCATCCGACAAGGGTCTCAGATGTGTATTACATCAGCATGGACGTGTGGTAGCTTATGCATCGAGGCAGCTGAAGAAACATGAGCAGAGAGTTAACAGCCATCATTTTCGCGTTGAATATTTGGAGGCACTTTCTGCTCGGAGAGCGTGTGAAGATTTTTACAGACCATAAGAGCTTGAAGTACATCATCGACCAGAAGGACCTGAACTTTCGGCAGAGGCGATGGATCGAATTGATGGCAGATTACAACATTGATATTCAGTACCATCCAGTAAAGGTCAATGTTGTACCCGATGCACTGAGTCGACTTCCAGCGGTGCTTACCCTTATGACTCAGTGGAGGCTTCAGCAGGAGTTGCGGGAGTTGGAGATTGAGGTGATACTACCAGGACTGACTTCCTCATTGATGGATCTTTAGATACAGTCCAGCCTGGTAGACAGGATCAATGCTACGCAGGTAGGAGATACGAAGCTACAGAAGATCAGAGGGTTGGTGATGGCAGGACAACGACAGAGTTCACGATACATACAGATGGATCCTTGAGATTTGGCACCAGGCTTTGTGTACCATTTGGAGATGTTAGAGAGGATCTATTGAAGGAAGCTCACAGTTCGTCCTATTCCATTCATCCGGGTGGTATGAAGATGTATCAGGATTTGAAGCAGCACTACTGGTGGCATGGAATGAAGAGGAGCGTTGCACGGAGCGTGGCCAAATGTTTTGTGTGTCAGCAAGTGAAGGCTGAGCACCAGAGAGTTGCAGGATTATTACAGCCACTGCCTATTTCTGAGTAGAATTGGCAGCATATCATGATGGATTTTGTGACTGGTTTACCCCGAAGCAAGAAGCAGAACGACACTATATGGGCAATTGTGGATCGTTTGACGAAGTCTGCACACTTCATACCTTTCAGAGTTGGTCAGTCTACAGAGGTTCTGGCTAAGAGATATATGGAAGAGGTTGTGAGATTTCATGGAGTATCGGTGAGCATAGTGTCAGACAGAGATACCCGGTTCACATCGCATTTTTGAAAGAGCCTTCAGAAGAATCTTGGTACTCATCTCAAGTTTAGCACTGCCTATCATTCTCAGACAGAGGGACAGTCAGAGCGCACCATTCAGATCCTTGAGGACATGTTGCGAGCATGCATGTTGGATTTCAAGGGGTCGTGGGAAGATCACCTGCACCTCATGAAATTCGCATACAATAATAGTCATCAGGCGAGTATCGGGATCTCACCTTTTGCGGCCTTATATGGAAGGAAGTGTCGGTCCTCCTTGAGTTGGGACGACATTGGAGACCGAGAAGTGATGAGACCTAAGATGATAGTAGAGGCAGTTGATGTATTACGGTCGATTAGAGAGAGACTGCAGTTGGCACAAGACAGATATAAGCAATGGGCAGATACGAGACGAAGACATTTGGAGTTTCAGCCAGGAAACAAGGTATTTTTGAAGATTTCATCGAATCGTGGACTAATTTGTTTTGGCAGACAAGGAAAGCTTAGCCCACGCTATATTGGACCTTTTGATGTGCTTGAGCGAGTGGGAGAAGTGGCTTACAAGATTGCACTACCTCCATCCTTAGAAGGGTGTATAATGTGTTCCACATTTCTCAGCTACGCAAGTATATGGGAGATCCAACGCACAGGGTGGAACATTTAGAGATTTCAGTGCGTTCAGACCTGACGTACGAGCAGCAGCCAGTGGAGATCATCGATCGACAGCAGGAGAACATGAGGAACAAGACAGTCGATTTGGTGAAGATATTATGGCATCGCAATGCACCAGGCGAGGCTACTTGGGAACGAGAAGAAAAGATGATGGAGCGCTACCCCTGTGTATTTGAGTAAGTCTTGATCTTTCCAATTCCGAGGACGGAATTTTTTTAAGGGGAAGGGTGTAACGTTTCATTTTTATAAGAGCCTAGGCCCACATATGGGCCCAACCCCATTTTATAAACACTCTCCCCACTAACTCTCTCTCTCCCCCCTTCTCATTTTACTCTCTCACCTGCTCCCCGCAAGAGCCCAGACCCGATGCCCCTCTTCCCTTCAGCACGCGCGGCGAGCGACGCAACACGAGAGCCGTCGATTGGGTTTCTTCGAAAATCCTAGCCCTTATCTCGCGGTGCCAAATCTTTTTGAGGATCTCCTCATCTGATGAGATCTCTCTCACCCCTCTATTTATACGCAACAATTGTTAGGGTTTTCTCCCATGCGAAAAAGGTTCTCCTCTTTGAAATCTTCGAAAAACTTCTGATTTGGGTTCGGATCTATTCTCTTGTCTTCTGGATCTTTCGGCTTTGGTTTTCTACACGATCGGTAAACTTTATTTGCCTTAAATTTCAATTATTTCCTTCATGCTTTTGAATCTGTGAAAGAACTAGGGTTTCGGGATTTTTGTGCATATGAAATGATGATCGTTATTGTAAAAGTGGGATTTTCATCCCTTATGATAGAAAAGGCATCATACGAGTGTGGCGGCACCTTGGTCGTAGCTTCGTTAATAATGATTTGGGATTTTAGGCACTAGGGTTGGCTGTCAGGCTTTTTCCTCCTTACCAGGGTGCTCGGTTGGTTGTTGGTTTGCTGTTTTGCGGCTTTTGCCTTCCTGTTAATTTCAGCGGCCTGTTGCTTTTATAGTGATTGGCGGCAGTTTGTTTATTAATCACTGTTTTGTGTGTTTCCCCCTCTCAGTTCAATATATGCCATTTTTTATGCGCGCGTAGCTCTGAATGTTCAGTATCATATTTTTGCTGATTTGTGGGATTTTAAAAGAGATTAGTCCATGGTCCTATTTTCAGAAATTCATGGAAAATTCCCTTGAGCTGGTAAACCCTATAAACCCATCACGGATGCCTAAAATACGAATCTGATCCTAAAGTTGTTTAATTCTTTTATTAATGATTTAAATTCAGTTTTTAATTGTTTAAAAGTCTTGCTTGATTAAATGCATTGTAGTGGAATGTGTATCGCTTTTCCTTACCTTAGAAATGATAGAAATTGATTGCTAGGGTTGTTACGGTTAGAGAATAAACTCGGTATTTAGAATTGTTCCAAAAAGTCATTGTTTGCGAAATATTGTTACATTGGACCTGTTGCTATCGACATTATAGTTTTGTGCACCTTTCTTTCTATATAGTTTATGAGGTATAGAATTAGAGAATAATTGAAATGAACATTAAAATAGTTAGAAAGACATGAGGGTTTTGGGAACTCATAATTAAAGTTAGAAAGAGTGGCGGAGACTACACTCATTGACAGAACTGAATGACTTGACTGGGTTCCTTTGATAATATCTTGGACCAATAAATTTAGGGCACATGCGAGCTCGCTTGTGAATCCCGAGGTTGTTCTTTAACCCGCTCTTTCCCTTTACATTTTGAGTACAATATAAAAATGGAATGTTTTAGTTAGACAGGTACAACCTAGTGCTTAGCGTTATTGGCTTGGTTAGGAATATGGTTGCATGAAAGTTATAATTGTTGTTTATTGTAATTTACTTTATCCTTTCAAATGTTTTCTCAACAGAGACTGAACGAGAGTACGAGGAGGCTCCAGTTTTTGAGGAGTCCGAATTCCCAGTGAAGAGCGCTGATTTCTGAGACGAGGATTAGTAAGGAGATTGTTTTTCTTTTGTTGAGTTGTTTTCTTTATTGTTGAGAAATAAAAACTAGTAGTTTTCCTTTTGTTATACTTCTGTTACTTCTTGAAGGATGAATAATGCTATCTCTTTTATGACATTTTCTGTTAGCTCTATTCTGTTTTCACTGGAACATTGCAGGCCTTGCATACAAATAACGAAAAAGTAATGATACCCGGAAACGGGACGTTACAACACGACACAAGAAACTAAGGGTCATGACACAAGACCCAAAGCGACAATATAATTTCCTATACCTACTCATAATTATCGTAACAATGACCGGGTGATCCATTTTCTCCCATATTGTTTGTTCTAGCAATTGATGTCCTTACTAAAATGTCAAAGTAGGCTTCAGATCAATAGCTTATTCAGGGAATTGGGTTAGTGGATTTTGCATTAAGGTCTTGAGTCTTCAGTATGCAGATGATACTCTATTATTTTGTAAATCAAACACTGATAAATTGAGAACAATTACGTTTTTACTCTATTGCTTTGAACTAGCACTAGAGCTTAAGATTAATTTTCAAAGGAGTATAGATATTTTGTTAGAATCAAATACTAATAGACAAATGGAGGCTACGTTAATGCTTAATTGCCATTCTAGAGAATATCCTAATAACTTATTAGGAATCCCCCAAGACCTAACAAACACCTTCATGACGATTGGCTTCCCCTAGTTGACAAGGGGGATAAGAGATTTTGCAGGGTGGAAAGGCTCTTCACTGTATAGAGAAGGGATGCTGGTTTTAGTAAATGCAGTGATATCAGCTATTCTGTTATACATCATGTCATGCTCTGTACTCGTTTGGGTGTGTCAAAGAATGGATAAGATTATAATACCCTTCGATTGGAGAGGTACTAGCCAAGTTTCTAGCTATGTCTGTTTAGTAAATTGGAGGGATGTGGATCAGCGAAGACCCAAGGGGGTCTAGGAATTATTTCATTTCAGTAGATGAACATGGTTTTGATAGGGAGATGGCTATAGAAATTCTTCAACAGGACTGACTTGGGAGCCAGTTAATCACACACATGTACTATAGTAGAACTCCAATATTGACACTCCAAAATAATGCCCCATGCTTTTGGTTGGGTGTGTTAGGATCATTACAGTTATTCCTTAACAGTTCGATTTTCTAGTTTGGCAATGGAACTTCTAGCTCCTTTCGGAGTGACGCTTGGATTCCAATACAGTGCTTAAATGTGAATTCCCTACACTATTTGCTTTGCCTTATCTCTGCCAAACATCAGTTTCTGAAATAGTTAGTTTTGCCAGTGGTGTATTTCAGAAGAAGTCTGACAAGTGAACTACCACATGAGTATCAGAGACTACTTGCAGTACTTCACAATGTCAACTTTACCATCAGGCATGATACCATATAATGTAGATAGACAACCAAGGAACATTTCGTTGTCAAATCCATCTATAATTTCATAATTGGTAGCTGTATGAGATTTACCCACATCACGTTGTGGAAGGTGTCAGCACCTTGAAAATTAAAGTTCTTTTGTAGCTACCCTTGTGATTTAAATTAAACACCAAAAGGTTACAGGCTATAAAGGGTTTGTCACTTGACACTCAATGTG